>PVIH01016388.1:0-45764 GCA_004025045.1 Sigmodon hispidus
TTTTTTTTTTTTTTTTTTTTTTTTTTTTTTTTTTTTAAAGATTTATTTATTTATTATGCATACAGTTTTACAGAAGAGGGCACCAGACCTCATCATAGATGGTTGTGAGCCACCATGTGGTTTTGCTGGGAATTGAACTCAGGTCCTCTGGAAGAACAGTCAGTGCTCTTAACCTCTGAGCCATCTCTCCAGCCCCTAGAATATGGTCTTTTGAAAGTTTCTTTTTCAGTGAGTGTAGAGAAGGAAAGTTAGCTTCTTCCATACCTGTACACAAATATTATGAGGACCCCGAATATCAAAACTTGCTTAGTAGCTGCTGACCAATGAATGGAGGCCATCAGTGACTTTTGTTACTGATGGCCCGAGCAGTGGTGCCTAGCCACGGTCAGAGGAGGGGGTGATTTGCTGCATGTGTTGCTGTATGAATAAGTAGAGATAATGGTTTCCAGACAACTGGGAGAGAAGGTATAGAGACAAAGTCAGAGAAAGGTATCAGAAAGGGCTGGTGATGTGGGATCCTCCGCTGACTGAAATTTCATCTCTCTCCAATATCTCTGATTTCAGATTGCCTGTTTGGTGCCTGTGGCTGAGTATCAACTTTATCAGCGGTTAAAGTTTGAACGAGGTACATATTCTTCTGTTTATCCCAGTGGTGAATGTGGTTTTGACACAGATCTTTACAAGAGCTTGCATGCAAGATTAAAGTACCTGTGGGCTGTCAACCAAACCACAAGGGACTTCAAAAGGTGTAAAACAGTAATTGCCACATGCAATTTCAGCTCTCCCAGCCACAGCTGGGGGTGGGGGTGGAGCAAACAAAAAATGCAGACTAACAGGAAATGGAATTTTCATTATGTTAATTATTTTGTATTTTTAATTTGAGTTGTGTTCAGAAAAGTACTACAAAGTAAGAAGGCCTCATAACAGTAACACAAAGGACATAATTCTTAAAAATAGAGTTTTATCATTTTTCTCACTCTAGAAGATCATTTTAAAACATTAACCATTCAAAACATTGTCATTGGTCCTCATGATAAAGAATCCATTTTCCATCCTTTTGTTACTACTTTTGTAGTCATGGCAATACCTAAGTATTTGGATGTGTTATCTTAATAGTGTTTACAAAGTGCTGTGCTGATACGATCTAACTTTGGCTTAAAACCATTTTCAGAGCCTTTCCCCTTACACATCTAGTCTATTTGTAGGGTAATGTGTTTTTATTCCTGTTGGTTCTGACAGATCTATTCAAGGAGTCTATTCCCTCCTGCCACCCTGAAACCATTTTGAACTTGATGGTTTATCTTTTTAGTATTTGAGAAGTCCGAGGAAGGTATTTCCTGCATAGGCTTACTATAGTCCCACTGAGTATATTACCAACCCTAATCGAGTGTGAGCATAAAGCTTCTGAGGGCCAAAGTCTTAGTCTAGAACTGTTAGAATGCCATTCACTGTCTTCAACTACAGTCTTGCTTGGTACTATGATCTATGAACTCTGGCCATTTTGTTCTTCTGTCATGGGTGGATCACCCAATTAAACTCATAAGGCTGAGATATCAAGCTGATTTTTTTTTCTTGTAGCCTACATGATAGCATCCTCTCTCTCTACAATCACCCTCCCTAACTACTACACTACCTAGCCCTCAGCAGCAGGCTTATTGTTTTATTATTTATATATAGGGAGTAAAATAACATTAGACAAGTGCTAATGGTTCCTGAAATTAAAACTTTCTGTGCTTCTCACTGATGAATACAAAGTTTTGGTTGATCTTATAGTGGCCAAGACCCTGAGTGTACCAAGGTTGATAATATCCATAAGCCATGTCCAATGACTATTACCTGTGTCTTGTTGTTAGAAATATCAACAGTTGTTGGGATTAAAAACTAATTGCCATCACATTACTCTTCTTGGGTCCTCTTTCCCTAATCAAGATGATCATAACAGGTCTTACGAGGACATCTTCATATTGTCATAGGTTTAATGATCAGTACATTGTTCAAGGAAATAGAGCAGTTTATAGTTAGCTGAACAAATGGGTCTTCACATCCATGTGGGGTCGATAAGCTTATGAGGAACACATGGGAAGAGTCAGCAGACATCTTCATGCTCTTCCCCAGCTGGTGCTTTGTTTCGTGGGACTTTTTGAGTCCCCCAGTGTTCAGCTTTTCTTATGACTGGCTTATACCTTCTTGACATGTGGTAGTGTGTTCTAATTATAAAAAATTTGACAGACTTTGTAGCAGGAGTGTCTTCTGTAGACGATGTTGCATGCCTCTACTTTCATCCATGATAAGTCAGCCAAATAGTTTTATTTATACATACAACTTATTTTCTACTTTCAAAGTCTAGGTGGATGTCTTCCTATAGGACAAACTCAAGAAACTGAAGTGCTTCTACAAAAAGCTTCATAATGTTTTACAGTTCTGGGCACTTCTTCAAGCATGAGTCCATCTATTTGGACAATGATGATCTGCTGTATCCTTTACATCCTTCTTGGCAGGCACACTTTCCTCTCAGCTTTGTGTTTTCTATACCTCCACTTCTTCCAGTATCATTTGTTTTCTCTTCATCTGAATCCACATCTTTTACTGAAGGTCTCCATCCTTAATATCTGAGGTTCTAGTGTGTCATTTAGAAACTTGACTATCTGTACAAATCCTATACAACACACCATATCCATTTCTTTTAATGCAGGTTACCCTTATTCTAGGTATGAGTCCTATTTTCTGAAACCATCTTCCAGGAGATCATGACTCACTTTGGATGTCCAAGATGACCATATTTTAAAAAAGTCCTGTGTAGGTAGCAGCAATTAAAATATATTTAATACTTTGATTTTGTTTTGGATTGCCAGCTGTAACATAGGGGCTCATCTGAAACTCACAAAACTTGAGTTATGCAAACCTTTGTGGGTCTTGTAATAGTGCTAGAACAAATGACTTTAGATGTTATTCCAAATTTGAAAAATCTTTGAGTCTTTCCAACTCTCTTGAGAGCAAAGCAATCTGTTTGATGGTGGCTACTCAGCCTGTATGGACCATACTGACTGTAGCAGATGTTAATTCTGATTACTTTAGTTTAATGGTATTTTAACTACCTACAGAAGACTCTTCTTCTTTGAGATATCAAAGGCAAATTAACTTCAGCATAATTAAAAATGTATCAGGTCATAGAAATTAATACAGCTAAATTTATTTCAGCTGATAATTAAATTAAATTGGGTGTGTGGCATATCCCACAATAATAAAAATTCCTGTGGTATGTCTTTGGGAGCAGACTCACAATGGCAGAGGATGAAAGGGAAATCACTCTTGTTGGTTCAGAAAGTCTACGACAGAATAAAAACAAATTGCATATGGCACCTGTCAAATGCTGCTGGTTGTCATGTAAAAGAAACAAGGGTTGAAGATTCAGTTTTGTTTTGTTTTTTTCTCTTCCCTTTTCACCCCAGTGCTGAGCTTGATTGAATTCAGGTTTTGAAAACTGAAAATAGTCATCTGAGTCAGATAGAGATCTTAGTTAGATCTAATGGCAGTTTTCATTTCCCAGGCTGTTTTGATTTCCTAATAATTGTCAGAATACAGAAGTAGAGGAGTTTGAAATAGCAATTCTTGCTTTGTTTGTACAACTGCATGAACAGGCAGTCTTAAGATAAATAGCCATGAATCTTTACTTCAGTCCCCAGATCTCCTTTGCAAGTAAATTGAAGTTCAAAGTCCATGAATTTGCCTCTCTGATGAAAAATGTCTCAATTAATCACTTTTAAATCAGGCTCACACACACTATGTCATGGTCAGCATAAAGTTTCACGGTCACCATTGGGGTGGGCTGCTTTTGTCTAAATTCTTTTTTTTTTTTTTTTTTTTTTTTTTAAAAAAGCCTTTATTTATTTATTTGCCTTGGTGTTTTGCCTGGAACTGGAACTACAGACAGTTGTTAGCTGCCATGTGGGTGCTGGGAATCGAACCCGGGTCCTCTGGAAGAGCAGATGGTGCTCTTAACCACTGAGCCATCTCTCCAGCCCCTGTCTAAATTCTTATATTCTAGGTTTATAAACTTAGACAGTGAACTTGGATCATATCCCTCATTGTCCTCTCTTAGCCATTCATGTCTCCACTGAACCCCTTCTTCCTCACCAATCTCCCTCCTATTTGTGTGTCTTTTAGATTTACATATTTATTATTATTGTGTTGTATATGTATGTTGTGAGGGGAGAGACAGGAAGGAAGAGAAAGATTTAATGGAGTTAGTCTCTTTTCCCTGTGCATGGGTTCCGGGGATTAAAATCAGGTTGTCAGGCCTGTGCTGCATTAGCAACATAGCAAGTGCCTTTTCCTGATGAACCATCTTGCATGCGAATTTAAGTGTGAAGAGAGAGAGTTGGTGTAGGAGAGGAATGGACACAGCCGTATACATGAAATCCTTGAAAATAAGAGCAGTAGTGCTCACTACAAGATGCTGGACAGCTGAATCCTATGCACACTCAGCCTACAGATATGAAAGGCTGACTCTAAAATGTATTTCTTATCCTGAGTTTCCAGAGGCAGGCTCAGCCATGGTGCACACAGGCTTGCAGACTGCGTGCTCTTTTTTCACAGATGAAAGAAGGAAGATCCCTAGCTGAGGATGAGAGGGGACATAAGGTACCTCAGATTGGAAGAAGCCAAAGGAGGGAATTCATATAATGGAAAGTGTCTTACAAAATAGACTTCCAGTTTTATACATTTGAAAGTTGCTTATATGATGACAGTGTCCACCTTGTAGAGGTGACTATGGCTTTCTAGCTATCAGTAACCCAGAATAAGAAATACATCGTACAACCAGCCTCCTATCTGTGGTTCCTGCAACCACAGATTAAGCTAACCTTAGATCAAAAAAAAAAATTTTAAATAGCTACTTCTGTATTGAATATGTATACTCATTTTTTATTATTTCCTAAATAATATAACAATTATCCATATAGTATTTACAGTGTAGTCAGTGTTTTAAGGAAGCTGGGGATGACTGAAAGCATGCAAATACTGTGCCATTTTATGTAAAGGACTTGAGCCTCTTATGGTTTTGGTATCTGTACCTGGAGGAATGTATGTATGCAATCATGCATGCACATATGTACTTGTTACTCATTAAGCTGCTTTCCTTATATGAATTTTCTTATATAAATTCAATTCCTTATATGAAAAGCATCACAATAAAAATTACATTTTGGTTAGTCTTTTTTCAAACAATTCAGTGTTACTCAAAATCAAGAATGGGAGAGGGTTGGCTGAAGGATTTGACTTTGGACTGTGGAGTGTGTGCAGTTTGGTGTGTTATGAGGAGTAATGTTAATCTTGACCATCTCATTTCAAAGGAAGAAAAGTGTTGTGTTAAACAGTTCCTTTTCTAAGCGATGGGACCCCACATTCTTGTGCATTTGGATCCCCCCTGGCTGACTTCAGTCACCTTCCACTGTGGGTTGTCTTCTGCTTTTGTAAAGTGTGGCTGATTTCTTGGGTGGACAAACCTTTACATCAGCATCAGTTAGGTAAACTTCAGAAGCAGAGTAGAAGCACTCACAGTTTTGCAGCTTGTTCTTGATTCCAACCCAAAGGTCTTAAATATGATTATTAAAAATAACTATGAAAGCAGGACTAATGTGTGTCCCATGTCAAATGGTTCTCACAAGTATAGCGGTCTCAAAAGTTTCTCTCTAGTAAGTCTAACCAAATTAGTAATTAGTTTGCTGGAAGAGCAGAAAATGTACTTTCACACTATAGGGCCTTCACCCTGACAGAAACTGGAGAGAAGAACCTAGTACTTAAAGACCTTTGTGCTTTTCAACCCAGAGGCACCAAAACACTTTCTCTTTTCATTCAAAAATGTCTTTCATGTGCATCTGTAAAAGACTTGGGCATGACCATTGGATTGCAAGAGATGGAACTCTCTTTACTTGCATTTCTGTGTTCCTGAGCCATATACTCTCTTAGATGTTCCTTAACCCCTACTTACTCAGCTCCTGACTTAAACACAGAAATAGAAAGTGGGGGAACTTGTGGGAGTTTGACTAGCTTTGTCTTTTTCTATTAGATTACTCACTAATGCTACTTTTAATGGTTTAGAGGGATGTTAATCTCACCACTTCTTTAGTAAGCAGTGTAAATAAATGAATGGGATGGTACTGCCTCTTAGGACCTGTTCACCTATCTATGTGGAAAAAGCATCCCTCAAAGCAGACCTCTTATGCACAAATGATGCTGTTTTGTTCCTTAGGTGCCCTGCTATATGGACAGACATTCCTCTAGGCTTTAATCATGTCACCTAACTGGTGACACTGTGTGGTAGATGGGTACTCAGAGTAGTGACTAAATGAATACTCAGGTATCTCATCTCTCTCTTTTTCTTCTGACCCTCTGAAGGTAGAGGAGGAAAGATCTAGGATTGTTGAGGTTGATCAGAACGCACAGAGTGTACCCCTCTGATTGAGAGCAGGAGACTTGCTTGAAACCCTGCAGGGACTTCCAGAAGCACCTGCTTTTGATGTACTTTCATCCTAAGTGGTAGGAACAGCCTGTACTCATGGGTAGGGGACTCAGTACTACACTGAGGTTGAAGAGCCAAGGAGGATAAGCAGCAGCAATTAATGAATGCCAAGTTAGTCTACACAACCAAACACGGTCTGAAAGCGGTATACACATGCAAGTTTTATTACAGGTGTATGTGTCTGTCTGTATCAAGGATGATCAGATTGTAGAAACCGTTGGCCCTGAGATGTACCAAAAAACCCTGTCACTGTTGCAGTTCTGGCTTCTCTTCATTTTATGCTGTGCAAATTTTGTTCTTCATTTTCCTACTCAGTGCTCCATAATTTTCTGTGCTGAATGATGTAGATTTTTGTGTACTGATATATTTATCTCAACTTATCTTCTGTTCTGTGACCCTCTAACTGGTAATGCTTGCCAGTTTTAAGATGTGAATATTTTTGCTGTGGTGAATTTCAAAGTACCACTCTCCTTAGATCTTGGCTTGCAAGCTGCGAGGGCCATCAGGATGTGTCCTGCCATCATTCGTGTTTCCTTTAAGTACAGAAGCTTAATTCTAACATTGAGATAGAGACTTTTCCCCTTGTGTTTCCCCTAGGGAACTTTGTCAAAAATCTGTGTTTATATAATGCCATTGCCCTTTCTGGCTTAATCTTCTCATGTTTCATCTCAGTGTGTGTTACCTGCTTTGCCTGTGATTAGAAGGAACCACTTTTGCCTTCTGATGTTAGACTTGATTAAAACAGGAAGTTTTATTATGAATATGTGGACAAGAAAGCAAGCATAAAGTAGTTATTAAGTACCTTTGTCTCCATCCCAAGCGCTGCTCACAGGTGTTTATTAATAATTTCATTTTTGTTGTCTTGGGAGATGCACTCCCAATCATTTGCATTGTTAGTCTTTGTTTTTAGATGTTATATTGTTTTAAATATCTCCTTTTCATACAGGATTCTTCATACTGTGAGAGATGTCTGTGAGCACAGCTATTTTCATTTTTTTGTATTTCATATGCCCAAGTCTCTAACAAGTACTTGAAATCAGTCATTTGTTGAATTAAAAATGATAAATAGACATGCGTAATTTTCAACCTTTTAATGTTGAGAGGTGATGCCTCAAAGTCAAATTAAGGTGAGGATTGAGTCTCAGGTACAGCATAAATAAGTAGAACGTAGGCAGAGCCTTGGATGGAGTAGGGCCTGGACATCATCCAGGGAGGCTCGTTAAGAGTATGGACAGCATCCAGGGATGCTAGTTAAGAGCATGGACAGCATCCAGGGATGCTAGTTAAGAGCAATATTTGCAGCACAGGAAAAAAAAGAGAGTAGTAGCTAGAAAGGGAGAAGACCAAGCCTAAGCCATGAGACATGGAAGGTGGGACATTAGCTAGAAGACCATCTGGGGACAGTTGGGAGTGCATCCAGAGAGATTTTGCTGGTGACTTTGAGGAAGTAGTTTATTAAGGTGCTTTCAGCAAATCCTTTACTTCAGAACAGCCAGGAAGATACGACAGGCAGGATGACCTGGGAAGTAAAATGGGTGATAGTTATCGAGAGCAGAATGCTGGAGAGAGTAATAAGTTGTCTTTATACTAGGAAAAATGACTGTTGCCCTTCTGAGTGACACCTCCCTCCTGCGTGCTGGGTGTATCAGTGTGACCCAGTACACCTGGCTTCAGAAAATAGCTTTAAAAAACAATTTTAAAAATTATACAAGTGATATTTGTGCCACCCCCCAACACACACACACGGGCAGGTGAGATGGGTTGGTTGGTAAAGGCACTTCCCACCACACCTGAAGACCTATGTTCAATCCCTGGGTCTCACATGGCAGGAGGATAGGACCAGTTCCAATAAGATGTCCTCTGACATCATGCATGCTGTGGTATGTACACATTCACAACACACAATAAACAAGTATAGTTTTAAAAATTCACATTAACAATAAGGAAAATCTATGCCTTTTCACCTAACCCTTGATCTTCATTTCAGGAAAGCTGTTGCCTTTAGGAATCTTCTGGAAGCAGTTGAAATATGTCTCTATATACAGTTTTATAAATATTGCTCTTTTATACTATTCTGGAATCTAGTCTTCTCATTAAACATATCTAGGATTATTTTACAAAATTTTTCTATATTTAAAAACAAACAATGCTGAACTATATGAATATATATTATTTGTCTGCTCTACTATATAAAACTGCTTTGTTTTTGACAGAATGTATTAACTTTTTTAAAAAGTATATGAATTGTGTTATGGTGCCCAAAGTTTCTGCAAAATAATGTATGTGGACTTGTTTCTATTTATTTCTATAATTTTCATATATTGTGCATATGGATAAAACTATTGGTATAGGAAAAACTTCAAAGGTCATCTCAGAAATGGTCTTTTAATCCCTCTCATTAAAGTCTGCCCTGTGGGGGACAGCTCTTTAGTGTGATTATTTACTCACTGTTACTAGAAGCAGATTTATTGGTTAATTGTAGGAATAAGTCTCTGTCCTGGCCTTTCTGGCCTAGCCCCGGGGTTCAGACCCACTGACCCACAGTCCTTCAGTCCCACAGTAACACATAGTCACTTGTATTAATTTTATGCTTATCAGCCTGTAGCTCTGGCACATTGCTAGCTAGCTCTTTCATTTTATCTCAGTCTATTTCCACTAATCTGTTCAGCCATGCAGCTCGGTACCTTTTCTCAGAGCAGCATAGTTGTCCTCTGCATCTGTTGGCTTCTCCACTGGTCTCTCTGGTGTCTCTGTGGCATCTCTTCTCTGTTCTTCCTATTCCCAGAGTTTTCTTAGTCTGGTAGCCCTGCCCACACTTCCTGTCTACCTTTAGCTAATCAACATTTTTATTAAACCAGTAGGCGGGACAATTATTTACAATGGAACAGAACAGAAATCCCACTACAGTTAATATGCTTTTAGCTACAAGGTATTGAATGTCTGAAAATGGCCAGCACAACAAGGCTATCTTTCTACTTCATCCATAGGAAGTTCTTAGGTAGGCAGTGATGGCTTTGATTGACTTAGCTCAAATTTCTTAAACCAACTTTTCCTAAGTCCCCAGATCCTTATGCTTGTCTCAGTGTCATAACTTCACATGCTTATGGACAAAAGAAGGCAGATTAACAGTACTGGAGACCAGGTCTTGTCCTAGAAGGCCTGTAGAGGGTCTCTCTTTACCTTCTTGTTGGATGGAATCATGTCCCCATACCCAGCCTTCTCTGTAAGAAGTCTGGGAAAGTATAACTCTAAAATATCCAGACTGTCGTGTCAGACAGGAGTTTCGATAAGATTCAAGGGAATTGAGAGAGTTAGCTAGGAGAATTGGCTAGAGTAGCCAGTTTTGATTTTAGGTAGAGCTAGAAATATATCTCCTGCATCTACTTTTGGTCACAGTTAAGCTCTCTAAGGCATCCTTGAAGAAGAAGAAGGCTGGGGTTGCCCAGGGTCTCATCCCTACTCTAACCAGCAAGAAAGCCATTCAACCAAGAAAAGCCCAAACATGATTTCTAATGGAGGAAGTACAGACAGTACCACAGGATGACGTTTCAGCCACTAATGGGACCTGTATATGATGGTGACCCATTAAGATTGTTCTCCCTAGATTGTCATCACATTTGTCTGTATTCGCAAGCAGACTCATCAAGTGCTGCATCTCGCACACATCCCTGTAGAGATCTGTAATAGACTCATCTAATGCTGCATCTTGTACACATCCCTGTAGAGATCTGTGATGTCCCATCCTTGCCCTGCTCCCATGCTTTTCTGCCTGGCTCTTATGTATCATGATGGTGGAAAGTTCAGATCCCTGTTTTCTATGGCTAAGATGCTTTCCTGATGTTTGTGTTGGGCTGTGGGCAATAGCTGCCCTGGGTCCTAAGCTGGCTTATAGCAATTTATCATTTCTGTAATTATTCCCTCATTTATCTTTTCTGCTTTAACTGTACCACTTGTATGCCTGCAACACTAAGTTGATAGAAACATGTCATAACTTCTCCCATTATTACCAGTGATTAAAGTAATTATAATGAGTTGGAGTTAACCTCAGAGGTTTAGGAGAGAAACATGAATCAGAAATTTGTAAAGTATATTCATTCAGAGAAAAAAAATGCTACTTACTGCTCCTCTCTAGTAGCTTGATATGGCTCATCATATGGCATTTTACATGAAGAGAAGTAGAATCTGTTAACGATCAAGAAATGGGAAAACAAGAGAAACTTATAAATAGCTAAACAGATGACTGGCTATCCATCTGCCAATCTTACCCTTTCTCCTATGTGCCGCATGAACCTAGCCACTGTTATATAAATGGCTATCATTTTATAGTCAGAGAGGGCCCCTGTTTGTTTTGGGACCTTATAGGCTGGTAAGGCAGCAAAGTGCTTAATCTGACTTCCTAGCTAAGCCAAACTGGATGCTGTTTAATTCTAAACTATTAGAAATCCTTGAATCTTTATTTTTAATTTCCTGCTGTATGAACTCTATCTCAGAGCCCAAAACACATTCTTTGGTGTAGAATGCCTTTATCCTTTTGCTTTGATGCTCTGCACATCATCCTTTCTTCCAAGATGGTACCTAATTCATCATAGAAGAGACTTGAGTTTTTGCCCATTTTGAGTGCTTAAGAACAAGTGAGGTCTCATTAGTGGACTCTAAACAAAAAAAGCAAAAAGCAAAGCATGTCCAAGTTGCAAACCATAACCACTGAACAGCTTGGGATCTGAAACACCTTGGACTGACTCCTTGGATCCCACTCTCTCTTGAGAAACACCTGACTCAGTCTCGATGTTGGGGAGAGAAAACTGAATCTGTCAGGAGTGGAGGCTGAACTGAGCAATACTGGGACATTGGGACCTTGGGACCTCCTGCCCATGCTGGGGAGGAGATGGGGAGATGTGGAGAAGAGAGAGTGATCTGAGGGGGTGGGAGGAGGAAGGGACCTTGAATAAGGATATACAAGGATAGAAAATGTGACTTTATTCATGATAAAAAAAAACTAGAAGAAAAAAAAAGAGCAAGTGAGGTTTTGTTTAAAGTCCATAGCATGCCTATTAATAAAGGCAGTGGGGACTTGTTCTATGATTTCCTGTCTTGAGACTATGGCAGGGATGACCTTATGCTCTGGATGGTGGGTGATGGGCTTGGATCCAGTATAAAGACTGTTGTTCATGGAAATGGCCATTCTCTTGCTGATATTATGCTATACACATTGCTTTTTTTTTTTTTTAAAAAAGATGAATGAAAGGGAGAAAGTTTAATGCCTGGATCAGAGAAAGTCCATCATAATGTCCTTCTTTATGTTTCAGAGGTTCATATGGACCCCCTCCGAACATGGTGTCCTGTTGCAGACTGCCAGACAGTGTGCCATGTTCCAGCAGGAGACCCAGGAAAGCCCGTAATGGTAGAATGCCCTTCTTGCCACCTGAAATTCTGCTCATGTTGCAAGGATGCTTGGCATGGGGAAGCCTCCTGCAGAGAGCAGCTTCTTGTGCCAGAACACGGGTAAGGGACACAGTGCCTTTGGGATTATTACTAGTGTTCTTTTCACACTCTGCACCAGCGGCTTTGGGAAAGAATTAGATCGAGATGGCTTTTATACGTGCATTGTAGACATATTCTGAGAAGAATCAGTAAGGTGGTTACAGACACTAACCAGAACAGTATGTCTAGAAGGGATTCTAGTTCTTTATCGTAGGAGGACCATCAAGGCATATTAAGTTTGTTTGAATTCACTCCCTTTGGATAAAGAGGCTCCCTAGATCTGTAGTTTTCAGTAGAAAGCCAGGACCTGTACATAGCTATTTGCTAAGAAACTATGTTTGCCTATCACTGGAGCAGCCCATTTTTCCCGTTTACAAAACAAGAGATTTGATCTTACCCAATTAAATGGCCATCTAGTGGGGTATGCTGATCCTACAAAGCACACGGACAGACAGACCATCTTTCTACGTGCTTAGAAATAGGAAAGAGAGGTTCATCCTTAATGCTTTTATTAGGTGGGGTCGGACCTAAGATGTTACGTTCAGAAGCAGTTCAACGCAGAACACTTTTTTTGTATGGGTATTTTTTATGGCAGCAGCCAGAGCTGAGTGAGAGAGAGACCTTTGTGTTGGGTCCCATGCTTCGCTTGAGGCTATGGCTGTTCTGCACGAGCAAGAACAAAGCACCAGTGTTCCCAGCCAGTTGGCTTACTCAGCCAGTGCCCTCAGACTGTGCAGAACCAGTCTTAACGAACAGTCATGCTGCCTGGCTATGGTGCTATGTTTGGCTATCAGACCAAGCACAGAAGAAAGAGAACTCTGATACCCATGTTGTTAGGTGCCATCCCCATCAGATTGAAAGCAGTGTTTTCCACAGTAGTTAGCCCCACCCCTCTTCCCAGTAAAGAGCTCAGAGGAGTGGAATGATCTGAGTTCTGACACTGTTTATGCCTCATATAAGACACTCTGCCTCTTACGATTCTCTATCCCCATTAGGAAAAAGGGGCATTAAAGTTTTTTTACATTTACTTTGTGAGTGTATATGTGGGCATACATGTGCGAACCTGTGCCTGTCATGTGTAGCGGTCAGAGGATAACTTGTAAGAAGGCTTCCCCCCACCTTTCATCATATGGATCCTGGGGTTTGAACTCAGGCCATCAGACTTAGCAGCATGTACCTTTCTTTACCCACTGAACCATCTCACCAGCCCAAAGAAGAATATTAAGAAAGAGTTTCCACTCTGTAAGGTTATTTCCAGCACCACATCTGACCATGGCTTTGACAACATTTTGGAAACTGCCGTATCTCTGCTGAGTGGTGGTTCTGATGCACAGTCAGTGGAGTGCAGTGGAGTGTTCTGAGTCCCTCCTAACCCAATGTGAACCATTTAGCCCTGTGTCCATTTCTGCTGTGGCCACGCACTGGCCTATTTGTCTACATGGAGGAGGTCTTTTAATAAAAGCTGGCATCTCTTTGAGTTTCATTAACCGAATCCCACCTCTTCCTTGTATTTATTTAATGAGCAGGTCATTATATAGACCATATCCTGTTTGGATCCCCAGTTAAGTCTCAATCTAACCCCCTCCTAGTACTTCCTATTCAAAAGATGTGTGATTCGGGAATGAAATATTAATCTGGTAAAGCAGTAAAGTCATCCAGCTGTGGAAAGTGTAATTATGAAATTCATTAAGAGCCAAAATAAATAAATTCTTTCTTATTGAGCTATCTGAACAACTAATAATACATGTCTCCCATTTTTTTTTCTTCTACTCCTTTCTTTGAAAGTGAATTAAACAGAGCTAACAGAATTTATTAACCATCTATTTAATAGCCCTGGCAATCAGGTAGGCCACCACTGACGAAACTCACCTCGTCTGTTTTGTTTTAGGGTTCTCTTTGGGACAGACACAAACGCCCCCATTAAGCAATGCCCCGTATGTCGTATTTACATTGAACGCAATGAAGGCTGTGCCCAGATGATGTGTAAGAACTGCAAGCACACATTTTGCTGGTACTGTCTGCAGAACCTCGATGTAAGTTCTCGGGAGAGGCTTCTCATGTGCCCTTTGCTGTGTCCCTGCCATACACAGAGCCTTGAAGTCCTTCCCTTTAACACATAGAGCTTCTATTATCCTGCAAAAGAAGTTTGTTTTTCCTAGTAAGATTTCCTAAACCTGGCACCTTATAGTTCTTCTTTACTTTTCTGTCTTCTTCTCTCCTCCTTCCTTCTCCTTCTTACTCCCTCATTCCCTTTGTTTTAGTTTTTTGCATGGTAGTGGCCACTGGACCCAGTCGTTGTGTATGCCACTGAGTCACATCCCAGCCTCATTGTCACTTGAAACACTATTATACCTTTTTGTGTTACCCTAGATATACCACTACAAGACATACTTTTGTTTTAAGGGCACTTTATCCTGTGGAGGAAATTATCTCTATTGTGTAAATACCTCTTTGTGCATTGGTTTCATATTGCTGTTATAACAAATGATCACAAACTTTGCGACCTAAAACAGCACAGAATTATTTTTATGTCTGTACATATCAAAGTCTGATATGCATCTCACTGAATTATGATATTGCCAAGGCTGCAATGGTGTCTGGAGAATCGAAATGAGAATCCAGGTCTTTTTCTATCTTCTAGAGATTGGATTGTGATCCCATTTCCCTATCTCCAAAGGCAGCAACATCCCGTCTCTCTGACTCCTTCATGGTTCTTATTCTCACTGACTGCAGCCAGAAAGGAATTTCTCTCTATAAAGACTCATGAAATGAGATGGGACACAATTGTATCATAAAGGATAACCTCCCCCAGGTCAAGGTCCTTCACATACTTAGACATGCAGACAGTCACTGGAGACTGGGTCATGAGCATTTTTGAGAGGCATTCTACATACTGCAACCAGAAAAGCTGCTGCCTCCTGCCCCTGTGTCTTGTGTGTCGCTGTAACAGGAAGTACTGCTGCCTTGACACTAGATCCTGGGACTGGTCTGATCATTATTTGCCCTTACTTTCCAATAGTGTGTCTTCTCAAAGTCAGCTGCATTTGCATTCAGTGCTGTGTCAAGGTGAACAGTGACCTCAGATGTGGGAAGGGTGGCTAAGAAGGGTGGACTTCATTCCAATCTTTTAAACTTTGAGGTAGTGCAAACTATCAATGGATACTCCTGCCAGGGCAATTTGAAGCTATAATGCATGCCCATATTGGTGTTAGACCTCAGTCATACCCATCTTAGTTGGGGTTATTATTGCTGTGATGAAACACCATGACCAAAGAAACTTAGGGAAAGCACTGATTTATTTGGGTTACTCTTCCACATCACATTCATTATCAAAGGAAGTCAAGACAGGAACTCAAACATGGCAGGGACCTGGAGGGCAGGAGCTGATGCAGAAGCCATGAAGGGGTGCTGCTTACCTACTTGTTCCTTATGGCTTGTTCAGTCTGCTTTCATAGAGAACTCAGGACCACCAGCCCAAGAGAGGAACCTCCCACAATGGACTGGGCCCTTCCCCATTAGTCACTAATTAAGAAAATGCTCCATAGGCTTGCCTATACCTGGATCTTAGAAAGGCATTTTCTCAATTTGGGCACCCTCCTCTGATGTCTAGCTTGTTTCAAGTGACAAGAAACAGTATACACATACACTGGTGTTTTCTCGTCAGTTCCTGGTTTTGCTGTACAGTTGGGTTTTATTCAGCTAGCAGTGTATTCAGGGTCATAGTTTCCCAAGCAGCACTGGGAAGGAAGATGTCATAATGGAATGCTTACTAGCACTTCAACTGTACACGGTAAGCTGTTGACATTGTGAGGAAACATCTCTATGAGCTTGGTCTTTTTTTAAGGAAGTGCATTAGATTGAAGAATTGAAGATGGATGTTGTAGATGAAAAACTTTAAGCAGCTCACAAATGGTTTCCACTTTGAATAACTTTGCTTCAACATAGTCCTTTAGATGGCCCAGTGTGTGTGGTATTTAACAAGATTTACACATTAAAAAGAGATGGTAGGGGGCTGGAGAGATGGCTCAGAGGTTAAGAGCACTGACTGTTCTTCCAGAGGTCCTGAGTTCAATTCCCAGCAAAACCACATGGTGGCTCACAACCATCTATGATGAGGTCTGGTGCCCTCTTCTGTAAAACTGTATGCATAATAAATAAATAAATAAATCAAAAAAAAATTTTTTTTAAAAAAAAGAGATGGTAGGATTTTTTCCTTGGTGTCCCCAAGTCATAAGGCAGCTTAGTTCTCTTTAGGAGGCAAGATATAAGGGACTCAGTGTGTACACCAGATTTCTATCTTTTGGCTGGAGTGTCTGGAGGATGGTGTTGTAGAGAACGCTCTGTTCAGACACTTGTGTTGTGTGGGCCCCTGAGATGTAATAGGACAGATGTTAAATGTCTAAACACATGAACTTCAGATGTTAAAGCATGCTGTTCTGTCACTGT
Source organism: Sigmodon hispidus (assembly GCA_004025045.1). Taxonomy (NCBI): domain Eukaryota; kingdom Metazoa; phylum Chordata; class Mammalia; order Rodentia; family Cricetidae; genus Sigmodon; species Sigmodon hispidus. The sequence goes on from PVIH01016388.1 coordinate 16,448, forward strand.
GTCTTGGGCTCTTGCTTTCTCTGTTTTAGATGAGAGCACTGGCTTGTGGTAAAGATGCTTTTCTGCAGGGCAGTGTTCCATGCCACACGGTGTTTTTGCTCCATCCTTCATCTTCATCCAGACCCCGTCAGAGGCTGAAATGGAGCCCCACAGACTAGTCACCTCCAATTCTCCTTCTCGTTCATGTGACCTTAACTTCTATTCTTCTCGTTTACCATTTTATTCCTTCTGTTGTGTGCTGTTTAGAGATGAGCTAGTCTCCTCCAACTGTCTGTTCTCTCTGTTCCGAAGCCAAGCTTCCATCCAGAGAGCTCAGTCACCTCTTGCTGCTGATACTAGCTTTCTTCCAGTCAGCACAAGACACAAAGTGGCCAGCCACGTGGTCATACCCTGACTGTGTAATCTTTAAAAGGTTTTACACGATTTCCTACTGGTAAAATTCACCATCCTTAGCTTTCTCAGGTTCTCCGCTGCATTTAACATCCTGACCACTTGCCACCTCTTCTACCTCTTCTGACCTTGCCTTCCTGGCTGTGCCTTGATTTCCTTTACTGACCCCTTACCTATTTGTGAGTGTCTTCTCTGAACAAATTTGCTTCCCAGTCCACTTCTCTTCTAGATAATCCCATTGAATTTTGTGAATTTTTTTCACTTTATGTATAAAAATGTCTAAGTCTCTCCTTCAAAGACCAGATATAAGTAATGAGCTGCCCTTGGATGTATTGCTTGGATGTCAAGTTCAGCATATCTGGACTGTAATCTTTACCCCCAAAATCTATCTCTGAGTTGTTTCTCTCGGCAAAGTCACTGTCCTCTTTCCCCTCACTCAAGACCCTGTTTCTCTGCTTCCTCAGTTAGTTCATCACTTTCTTGGTATCTCGTGACTGCCTTCCCCTCCCCATCACCTGTCAGTTGACGACATCTCTCACACTAGCTACGCTCCTGGCTTATGGTTCTCATGGTCCACGGCACACCTCTGCTAGAGCCCCCTGTCAGTTACCTGTCTGAGATGATGAATCAGCTCATTCCTTCTCCTGTTGCCGCAGCCAAGAGTTCCTTTTGATTTATCTCCTTGGTGATTTGCAGAACTGCAATCCATGCGGCTGGGAGGGTGGGCTTGGGATTCCTAGAGGAAATCATTCATAACGCCAGGTGGCTCGTGCACGGTATATCTCTCAACTCCATATTGTGTGCTTACTGAAACTCCTCTTTATCTTTTTTTTTTCTTCCAGAATGACATATTCCTTAGGCATTATGACAAAGGGCCATGCAGGAATAAGCTCGGCCACTCCAGAGCATCAGTGATATGGAACCGAACACAGGTACCCTCCTTCTTAAGGAAACATGAGATGGATTGGACTTAGCGTGGTGCCCTTGATTTCCCATGCCCTCCTGGGAGGTTCTGGTACAAAGATAAATAGAACAATGGAGCAGCTGCCTGGAGTCACTTTAAGAGCAAGACTATTGAGGGACAGAGGCACCAGAGAGCTGAGCAGTGGAGCCCAGCCCAGGGAATACCCAGGTTCTTTGCTCATACAAACATGGGAGGAGTTTCCTACAAGCAGTTGGAACAGATCAGCCCTCAGAGGAGCGATCTCCAATACCATGGGCTCCTGCCGGGCCTCAGATCCCTCTGTACAGGCCATTGTATGTTTATGTGGCAGGTTCAAAGGGAGTTGGGGTTTGTTTTTTATTAGTGTTTTGTATTTATCAAAGGCTATGGTCCCTTTGAGGAAACCAATGCTCATATCCTAACGATCATTATTAATGTCCCTGTGAGACTGTGGGAAAGCCCCAATCAAGAATGAGATAACAACCACATTCAGGGTTTGGAGTTAACAGTTAAGCTTGAGTTACCCTTTTGTTTGTTCTCACTCTTGGTTTAGTCCTTTGAAGCTTTGTAGTTTGTGTCCCATTTAGAACACTGCTAAAATTGCCCTAGTATCCTAGTATCCTAGTCATTCATCTAACATATTCTCATAGACTGGGCGACTGGAACAACACAGCTTGCTTTTTCCTAGTTCTGAATGCTGGAAGTCTGAGGTTCGGGTACCAACATGGGCGGGTTCTGCTAAGAGTCCTTGTGTTACTTACTCGTCTCAGGACTTAAAGGAGCAAGAGTTCAATGTGGCTCATGGTTTGAGGGGACGCAGTCCATCGTGGTGGGGGTGATATGGTGGAGTTCATGGCTATAGGAACTTAAGGCTGGGACTCTTCATATTAGCATGATATGGACAGGAATTAGGGAGAAGAGAATGCTAATATTCATCAGGCTTTTTTCTTTTTTACTTTCTGTTATTCAATCCAATGCCCAGCCCATGGGATGGCATAACACATCTTCACTCCTCAGTCAGTCCTGTGTGGAAATGCCCCCACAAACACACCTAGAGGTGTGTCTCTTAGATGATCCTAAATCCAATGAGGAGCTACACTCACAGTCCTCTTCCTGGATCGCAGATGATAGTTTTCTTGCTGTGTTCTCCCATGGTAGACAGCTGAAAATGGAGACCGGCTTTTTTTTTTTTTTAAAGATTTATTTATTATATATACAACATATATATAATAGTGCTCTGTGCCATTATTATGCTCGTGTGCCAGAAGAGGGCACCAGATCTCAAGAGCCACCATGTGGATGCTGGGAATTGAACTCAGGACTTCTGGGATAACAGTCGGTGCTCTTAACCTCTGCCCCATTTCTCCAGCCCCGGAGACCGGCTCTTGAGCTCCCTGATATCACCAAGGCTCCAGAGTCTCTGCTAGGGCTCACCTCTCTGAATGTCATCACCTTGAGTCTTAGGGTTTCAACATAGGGATTTGGAAGGGAGACACAAGCATTCACACCATAAAGGTGTAACACTTGGGGACATGACCACATCTAAGATGATATAACTGCTGAAATAAGGTTTTCTCCTCCATTTCCAGGTGGTAGGGATCCTTGTGGGATTAGGTGTCATTGCTTTGGTGACTTCACCTCTGCTACTCCTGGCCTCTCCTTGTATAATCTGCTGTGTCTGCAAATCCTGTCGAGGCAAGAAGAAAAAGCATGACCCATCCACAACTTAAAGTTACCTGCACAGACATCTGGGTTATATGAGACAGCACAATGATAAAGCCCCACTTATCGACCTTGCCTCCTTCTCCTTGCCAAACTTTGGAAGTGCCTCTGTGTCCAGACTCTGAACTTGCCTGATAGCATTCGGTGTTGGGAAAGGCCAAATTCCTGGTGCAAGTGTTCCTGTGTATGGAGAAGCAGCCCCAGCAGTCCAGACTGTGTCCATGGAGCAGGCTGGGAACTTTGCCATTGCCTGAGAGATTCTAACACGTCAGCATCTTGCCATCGAAAGGATCCCTCTAGACTGCTCATCTTCTATCCAAACTTAAGGAGCCTGGGTGAACATTTACTGTAGCAATGGCATTGCTGTGCTTGGCAGCAATGCAAACTGAACAAAAGCCTGTGTTGATTCCACTGCCACAAGCCACATGACAGAAGCCTAGAGTCAGAGGGGAAAGATAAGTTCTATGAGCAATAGAGCCAGCCACTTATTTCAGGAGTAGGTCCACTGGCTGGCATGCCTGTGCCGGCTACTGTGAGCATTTCTTCAGTGTTCCCACAGTGACTTGGCAGAAACATAATAGCACTCTCCCTGAATGATCTCATCTTCAGGCAGGAGAAACTGCTATTCAGAGGGAGTTGTTTCTTCCCAGGAAAAGGTTGTAACATGTAAAACAACATGGCCTAATTTAGTGTCTGTTGTTCGGCAGATATTTACTTCTAAGGTAACAGTTCATCGCTCACAGTCTCCAGCTGTGGTCTATAAAAGTGTTTTATATTGGCTTAGAGGAGGAAAGTTTCAAAGCCTTTGTCGTAGACAGCAGGGTCCTTTCTTGAGCTCTGTGGTCATTTTCCCAAAAGATTAGGAGTTGGAGCAGAAGTGTACATCAGTAGTACACATTATAGTCCATTCATCAATAGAGAATCCACGTGACTTGACTCCCCTAGGCATACATGGAGGTGCCCAACAAAGAACACAAAGTAAGATTAGTTGAAAGATCTTGTCCCATTCTATGACAGGTTTTTTTTTTTTTTTTTTTTTTTTTTTTTTTTTTTTTTTTTTTTTTTTTTTTTTTTTTTTTTTTTTTTTTTTTTTTTTTTTTTTTTTTTTTTAGTACATGTGTAAATTTTTGTTGTAAGTTTATAACTTCCTCAGGAGGGCAGACTCAAAAACAAATCTATTAAAACAGCACCTAGTGCAATCTTATGCTGTCTGTTAAGTGATAATCAGGTTATTTACATATTTTTAGACACAATTTAGAGCAGCTCTTTGCTCAGCCCAATTTAGTATCGTTCTCCTGGGAGCTGCTCAGACAATCTGAGTACTTTCTGTGTCCTCAAGAAACTGATAAAATGACAACAAGAAATCAAATGAAGTATTTCATGTGTCTTCAGTAGTTTGGATTCACACCACCTCAATGTGACTCATCCTGCCCATTACCATTAGTCAGCAAATAGGTTTTGAAAAGACGAACGTATTTTCTCCAGGGACAGGATTATACAGTTGCCATTAGCAATGCAGTCCGGTGCAGGGCAGTGTGTGTTCTGCGTTAATGGAGACTTCTCTTGAAGGCAGGGAGACTATTCAGGGCCTACTCTGTTTTCCACGGTATCTTGGTGACTAGTTGTTATACTGCTGCTATTATCAAAGACTGATGCCTTGCCCCTGCAGTGGACTGTATCCCGAGTGGGGATGTATATATTCAAGGATCTTTAATTCAGACACATGTTAATATCTGATGTATGTACAGTATATTCATTGGCTGTGTACTTTTCTATTCACCAGTTTGTGTAAAACATATAAATCTGGAAAACTTCTGGATGGCAACCAGCCCAAGTCACCTTAATTATTTATTAGAAATTTCTCCATGTAAATTGGTTCTGTTTTCCATTGAACATCTTAGCACTTCAGGGAAAAAAAAAAAGAAAGAAAAAGAAAAAGCCTCTCTTCTGAAAGGGTATTTTATATTAGTCCATAAATGTACATCTATCTATCTGAGTGGTTATTATTTTCACAGACATGGTCATCTGCCTCCCTGGAAGTGAAGGGCCTTTGTTACAGTTTAGGGGATTACAGGAACTCAGTCAAAATTGGATTTTTGTAGCAAGAGTGTCAGCAGAGACACTAGCCACCATTAGCAAATTCTCTGAGCTTTCTTGATTCTAACTAGGGCAGATTTCAGGTAATCCTAGAAATAAGAGCTGGTGGATTCAGAGTAAAGGTGGAAAAGAATGTCTGTACTATTTTCCTGGCCAAATGGGGGAAAGTTGCCTTCCAGTGATTTTATATATATGTCTGAGCATTAGTTTTGATATTACTTTTGTTTTATCTTTTTTTTTTTTTTTGGCTGAAAGAGGGGTTGTTTGTCAAACTGACTTAACCTAACTGGGATTTTTATTTTTTTTTTAATGTTACAAAGTACCTGAATAATGTTGTCTTCTTCCTTATGTGGCAAAATGTGTGTGAGAGAGTGTGTTTGAATTGACTTGAGAATTTGGTAGATAGAACCCAAGTGTATATATCTCTGGCACATCCCAGGGTACAACACCAGCTCAATTCATCTTTGTTTACAAAGAAATAAGGTGGCAAATGTAATGTGGGAGGCTGGTGTTTTCCTGTGAGTTGTTGGCCTCCAGAGAGTGTACTTCCTCTGATCCTCAGCTTCCTCCTTCTGGCTTAGGAAGATTCTCATAAAAACTGTTTGGCAGTGACAAAAATTTTCTAGTCCATTCAAAACAGATTTAGAAGCCCACCAGGTTCGCATCTCCCTGGAGTCTCAGCGGATACAATTGTCCATTAGCCAGACCTTGCCACTCCTGGGGTTAGAGAAGAGAGAAGGGAAGCCACAGGACATCAGGGGTTAAAGTCATAGCCATCCTGTTTGCTCAGACCATGAGTATTTGCTCTGGATTTGAAATCTGTACTTTGAAAGTGGCCTTTGGAAAGCAAATAATTCTGTGTGAATTTTCTTGTAGTTTGCATCACAAAATCTCTTCATTCAAGTGGAAAATCCTCACTGATTTTTGGATGTACAAAACTATTTCTTGGAAGCCAAATTTCCTCTTTAAAATTACTCAGTAACCAAGTATGTGCTGCTTTCTCCTTCTATGCCCAGCCCTCCTAAAGAACACATCTCTCTGTCTATGAGTAAGATGCCTTTCTGTATGTGAAACTGTGTACACACGTGTCTGTGAGAACCAGCACAGAAATGCCTTAGATGAATGACATTGTATAAAGCTGTCCCAATTGATATCTACAGGCTATCATATCTCATGTTGGTTCATGATCCAGAAAGTTTTGTCATGTGCTTACTTAAATTTCTGTTGTATTATATATATTTTTTTAATTCTTTGGGAAGAAAATTACTTGTTTTAGTCTCTTTAGCCCCAATAAATGTGAGCAAGAAACCAAGCGTGTTAGCCTTTTTCTGTACAATGTTCCATTTTATTCTCTAAGAACCAACTAAATTACTATGAAATCCCAGGCTTAGAATTTACAAAAGCAAGCAGAATTTATGTCTAGGTAGTGATTCTTGGAATTATGTTTCTTGAAGAAACCAGAGAAGTGTAATGCCATCACTCAATGCAAATGTCATCATGTTGTGTGGGGAAGTTCACATCTGCAGCACACAGGGTAGTCACCACCCAGAGGAGTGATCAGCGATGACACATGATTAGCCATTCTAACCAATCACCCTACAAACCACTGCTTTGTGTCAAAGTAGAGTTCAGCAAAAATGAAGATTAGACTAAATGCCAAGATCAGTTCTGACCTTCCTAAGACCTCTTAGAAGGGTGAGTTTCCTTGTTATGAATTTAAAGAAAGGAATGATGTGAGAGCTTGTGGTCATTTCCATTTGATTACTATTCAGGGCAGGATTCCCCTAAGGTTGAGTGCCAGAAGTTGGTTAACAGCTACGCCTTGTATCTCTACAGGGTTGAAGACTTGCTTTCTTGAACTGATGTTGCCTATTTGCTAAATGTTATATTTCCCCTTACAATAATACTCTAACATTTGCAATTAACTGACTATTTAAATTTCACTTTGTAATAATTTGGTTTGTGGGGAAAAGCAGTAAGACCACGTAAAACATTTGGAGTTATAGTTTTTTAATTTTCTTAATCATCTCCTAGAATGCCAACATTATTGAATTTCCAAAGTGTGCTTGCTATTTTCTAAGCTTCAATTTGCATTCCTAAAGAAATATTGAATGAACTATTTCATAAAGCATCAAGTTTAATCAGTGCCCTAACCAGCAAACTTGTTGCAATGTAAATTGTGCATCCAGTGAATCTGGAGAAGAATTATGATTAGGTTTTTCTGCAGTTCAACTATTTTTGCTTGTTAAATAATCTATTTTATCTTTAGGCTCTAAAGATCATGCCCAATTCTAGATTATGAGAAAGGAATATGTTTCTTATAATTATTATAACTTTAAGGAATTACATTTTTTATATAAATTATTGAAAGAATTTGGGGAATATTCCCATGAGATGATCCATATTCATTTCTTAGAGAAAGCAATGGGCTAGTGTTCTTGTTAACCTAAGGGTCAGATATTGGATGGCAACCAGAAAGAAGTACAAGCCTTTCTGAAAGGATTATAGTGCCCTTTCCATACTTGATTATATATGTATGTATGTGTATGCCCACACTATCAATGGAAGTATAGTTGTATGTATGTACATATACACACATATATACATATGAAGTTACATAGTCAAAGTTTCTGTGTCTGACAACATGCCCAGAGTAGGTGGTCTCCATGAAATCAAGCCCATCCCCCATCTCATCATCCCTCAGGCTTAAGAAGAGATAGAGGATGGTTTGCTAGAGAAATAACAAGATCACATGCATCTGACTTGCTAATCTCAGAACACAATACTCACCAAGGACACAGACTTCAAATGCAGAGCTTAATTCTCTCCTACAAGCACATTTCCAAGGTTCTGAGTGCCAGACTCAGAGAGACAGTTAACTCAGATCCAAATTCTCTCCTGGAAGCCTCACTAACTTGTGCTTCAATGAGTCTGTGCGGCTGGTTATTAAATGAATGAACCAACAGTTTCAGATACTAGAACTGAGGTTCTAGGGAACCTACAGAATTGTTTTCTAATGTATATGAAATTGTACTTTTCATTCTATTTTCTGCCTTTATGGTTTTCCATTTTAACAGTGCTATATTGATTCTCATTTTTGCTTTTGTTCTCCAAGCTATAGACAGTTGTATAGCAATAGAATCCTGCACATTGTTTATCAGTTCTAGTACCTTAACATCTACCCAACATATCATTAACACACACAGCTATGAATTGGGAGAAGCAAGGACTGTTCTTCATTCTTTCTGCATATAGTAGTTTGTCATTCCCGAGGTCTGTGGGCAGTTACTTTTCAACATTCCTCCTGAGTGGAAGTTGAACTGACTTAAATTCCAACATATCCTATTATAAAAAATTTGTTACCCCAGAAGCCACAAATTAAGAGAGCATCTTGTAGAACTTCTTACCAAATGTCATGAAAACTGCTTTCACATAAGAATTCTTTCTTTTTACACCTGGTGAACCAACTCATGGCTTTGGGTATGGTGGTGTGGCTCTCTTGGTGTGGATAGCACACAGATGAATATCATCAAGGGGACACTTCTGTCTGATTTTCCCATCATTGATCTTAGGAATAGTCTGATTAGTTCCAGCTATTTCTTTTCACCCAAAGAAACAAGGACAATACTTTCCTAAGAACCATGAAACCACTCTGTGCCCCTTCTGTTCATTTTGTTTGTATGCTAATTAAAGTCAGACCAGGCACTTGATGAAGAAACTAAGTCCATCTTCCAACTCTGTGTTGGCCTGGTGTGACTCAAGGGTACCTATCTCTATTTTTGGTAATGGGAATGTATGAGTGACTGACACTAAATCCACTGCACACATTCACATAAACATTAGGTTTCCTTAAGGTGAGTTATACAACTGATCATTGATTAACATGGATGTATGTTTTGAACCCAAGCCAACTTGTCTAAGAGCAAACAAATTTTTCAAGTACATCCAGAGCCCTAGCCAGCATCAAACTGGCTAGTTCCGAGTTCCAGCTTGGTGCTGGGACTGTGACACACCAGGGGCACGTGAATGAGTACTGGGAGAGGGCTGAACAAGGTGCTGTCACAATATATTTGTCTTTTCTGCTCTCAGCCAATCCAGGAGGTGTCGGATTGGGATTGATAGCTCCACTTGGAATAAGAAGGTTTTGGTTCTAGCCTGGCTCCACTCTTGACTGCTGGTGTGGTCTGGGGGCAACTGTTCATTTATACATGTCATTTGGCCAGGTCGGGAGGACTGGGTGGAATCTTCAAGGTCAAGGTGCTTCTAAGTGGTGTTTGTTAGGGAGGCAAGGGGAGTGAGAGGCACAGTGGCATCTGTACGTGTCAGTGTATGGCAGAGGACGAATGCTGAGCCAGTGGTGTGTAACAGTTTCCTCTGAGATTGAAACATTCCATCCTGCAAAGGAAGTTCCTTAAGCAGAAAGTCATATATCCCAATGTCATAATTTTACACACCTGGGTCAGGAGCAAGCTGATGAATGGTACTGAGGACCAGATCTTGCCCTAGAATAGAAATCCTGTGAAGGGTCTCATTTACCATCCCATTTGTTGGAATCACATCCCATGTTTATCATCACAATGTCCAGTTGCAAGAAGTCTGAGAAAGTACAACTCTATAATATCCATACTGTCATGGCAGAGAAGTGTTTCTATAAGACTCAAGGGATTGAGAGAGTTAGCTGGGAGAATTGGCTAGAGTAGCCATTTTTGTTTTTAGGTAGAGCTAGAAATGTGTCTCCTACTATCTACCTTTGGTTATAGTTAAGCTCTGTAAGGCATCCTTGAAGCAGAGGCCTGGGCTATAGGTCAGTGCAGGGTTGCTGCTCAGGGTCTCATCCCCATACTAACCAGCAAGTAAGCCATCCAACCAAGAAGAGCTCAAACATGACTTCTAATGGAGGAAGTAGAAAACAACCACAGGATGACATCTCTGCCACTAATGAGACCTCTCTATGATGGTGGTGCCAGACTATCACCAACATCCCTGCTTGACTATGGACCCTGCATGCTTAAATACCAACATGCTAGATGTGCCTGTTTGTGCAATAGTTGGCATGGCTATCATGGGTAAAACAAAGTCTTCTGACTGGATTTAAGGCCTCCTCCACAAGAGGGAGTTCATGTGTGGTACTGTAAGCCAGGACAAAAACCTGCAGCTGAGGAGGTCATTAGGTCCCAATGGGAAGCAACTTCTATCATTTTACTACATAGGTGTGATTAACTTGTCAGACTGCCCTCTTAATGCTTGTGTTTACACTCATAGGCCATAGATCACTGCTGTCAGCCTCAACTCAGATCCATTGGTAAGTCTCCTGAACAAGCAACTACTTTTTAGCCACAGACGAACATCTATAAGTCACCCCTACAAAGCTTGGGGATCATCGCAGAAAAGGGGGCAGAAAAAATGTAAGAGAGGGAGGAAGGGGTGGGGTGCTTTATAACAGTTTTCTCCAAGATGAAGTATCCAGTCTTCAGGGAAGCTCCTAAGCAGGATGGTAAACAACTCTTCAAGAAGTCCTGAAACTGATCAGATTCACTAGACCCCTCCCTGCCAGAGTAAGCAGTAGAAGCTGAGATCCTCCTGCCTCTGCCTACCAAGTGCTGGGACTAACAGCATGCATCACCTGGCTGTTAAGCCTTGAATTACTTTTGTAAAGGATTCAGTTTTCTTTCCTATTTCTTCAATTCTAAAAAGGAGGGTCTCTATGAGTTCAAGACCAGTTCTACAAAGCAAGTTTCAGGACAGCCAGGACTGTTACACAGAAAACTCTGTCTTGAAAAAACAAAACAAAACAAAACAAAACAAAACAAAACAAAACAAAACCAAAAACAAACAGAAAGGATTTTTCCTTTCCTTCTTTGCTTTCCACCTTGTATCCGGTAGCATGCTCAGTACACCATCTTGACTTTGCATTTTATCTCCAGTGGCACGCCCAGCACACCATCTTGACTTTGCATCTTATCTCCAGTGGCAAGCCCAGCACACCATCTTGACTTTCCACCTTGTCTCCAGTGGCATGCCCAGCACACCATCTTGGCTAGGCTTGCTGTCCAGTGAATCTTGGGGAACAATCTGTCCCCTCCCCTAGTCAGAGCTGGGGTTACAAGTGTGTTCTGACAAGCCCAGTTTTTATTTGATGCTGGGACCTGAACTCTGTGTTCACCCTTCCACAGCAAGCCCCTTCTACCACTGAGCATCTCCCCAGGCCCTATATCACGGTCTTCTGCCTGGAGCACTTAAACAGTATGGATTCTTAAACTTCCATGAGGTTGCTATCGGCCTTCTCCAGAGCAGTTTAGAGCAGGTTTTATAACTGAGGCTTCTACGACTCACCCTGAAATTATCTCTGTAACAAAGAAGGAAATATATAAAATTGCCTACTACTCCTGACAAAGGAGCAGCAGCGTTCCGTACATGTAAGCAGAGTGGGAGCTGGATTCCTACTTGGCTTGATATTTTTAGTTCATTCTTAGGAAAGTAGAGACTCTCATATTTATGAATTCATTGTCTTAAGAAATTGTTTCCACCCAACCCCCTTCTCTTGAGGGAGAAAGCCCTGCACACTGAGCTCAGAACCAGTTTAACAAACACGGGAAATGGAGCTGCATTCTGGAAATGTTTTTGAGGAAGTTAATTGGCTGTGTTGTTTTCATTTACTTGGAAAGGAATTTCTTTTGAAAATGTCTTTCCTCATGGCTACCTGACTGCTCATGAGACAGTTGCTGGGTCCTTCCATGTTCACAGAGAACTGAAGCACGTAGTGGTGCCACATAACAATCCGGTTGCCACAGATTAGCCCTTAAGAATCCTCCTTAGGCCTCAGCCCATGGAACCTACCCTGCTTATGAGTATGACAGCAGCTGTTGGCACCCTGCTTAGCAGGATCAGGAAGGAGAGCGCAGGACAGCGCAGACTGTGTCCACACTGGCTTCGGGTTCATCAATCCTCACTTTAGGAGGTGGAACAAGAAAAGGAAAAAAATGCTTGCTAGGACAAGGAATTTGCATGGCTCTCAGTATGAGCCTGGAGGAAGAAAAGCTGGCTACAGGGAGGGGAAGAGAATCTTCAAGGAATGTGCAAACAGTGTCAGCTACAAAGGAAACTATTGCCGAGATACTTACTTGCAATAAAAAGGATTAATATTTATTAAGGGGTTATATAAACACTCACTAATACAAATTGAACCTTAAGACAATTCTTGGAGAGCGGAAATGTCCCATGATGGATGACTCCATCTGCTCCCAGAGATCGCAGGAACAGGGCCCCAGGTCTGGGTTCCTTGGGTCTCTATTGGTTCAGGCCACGCCCGTAGGGGAACTGAACTCAGGAGCTACACATCTTGGCTTCCCTAAGTAACGCCTGGATCCCACTACAAAATTCCATGCCCCTCAATTCTGGTGCCATTTCTTTATTACTGTGAGACGGAACAAAAGGCTATCTTTGGTGCCTGGTAGCACACCAAAGCTCGTTGTAGCCCCCAGATTCCCTCCAAGTACCTGTTACAGAGACTATGCAGCACCTTGGCTCTTCTCGGCTCTTCTCACCCCACCCCTACCCTGAGCTTCTCTAGCTCATAGACCCCCACCCCCCATTCCTTTATAACCCTACTATTTCGATATGCACTCTCTGTCTTATCTTTTCTCCCTTGGGCCCTCTCTCTATTACCTGTCTCTCTTGATCCCCTTTGCCCACAGTCTATCCCCTCCGCCCATCCTTCTCAGGACCAGGTCCAGTCTACTGGCCAGGCTCTGTCTATGGCTTTCTCTCCTTGCTCGGGACTCTTTAGATGTCCCTGGCTGTACTCTCTCTCGTACCTACAATAAGAATCATTCTCCTTAACCATACCTTGTAGAGGTCATGTCCTCCAATTATACAGGTTATTCTTCTGAGCTGTTCTGGAGATGTTGGTATCAACAACATTTTCTTCATTATTCTGCCAATAGTTTATTGTATCTAAGGTGAGGTTTTTATTCATGTATTTTGTTCTGAAAAAAACAAAAAACAAAAAACAAAAAACTCTGAATTTCAGCCTATTTTATCTGGTTTCCTGGAAGTCATTTCCTAATAGTCAGATGCTTGTCTGCTTCAGTTTTTCATTGTTTGCCTTTTCAAACAATAAGCTCTTGGGTTTGAAAACATTTTATTTTATGTATTATTTTTCAGGTAAGGACTGTACATAGCTCAGGCTACCCTCAGTGTTGTGGTTCCCTCACTTCAGCCACAGAGTGCTGGGATTATAAATGCATGTTACTCTGCTTATTCATTTAATTTTAATCTCTAAAGACACACACACACATGCTTTCTGCCTCTCCTCCCCAGTGGGGGTGGAACGGAGAAGTGGAGGTCATAGGTCAACCTTGTCTTCCTCTCTCTTGCTTGATTCTGTGTACAGTAGGCTACCTGTCAAGGCTCTGGGGTGTCTCCTCTCTCCACTTCATATTTTACCTTGAGAAAACTGGGATTGCAGCAGACATTCACTACTGGCCAGGCTTTATATAGGTTCTGGGGAGCCAAATGTAGGTCCTCACACCTGTATGGTGACCTGGATAGTTTTATATCAACTCAACACAAGCTGAAGTCATCAGAGTGAAGGGAACTTCCATCGAGAAAATGCTTCTATAAGATCTGGCTGTAGGCAAACCTGTAGAGTGTTTTCTTGATTAGTGGTTCAGCTTGTGGGCTGGACACTCCTGAACTGGCAGTCCTGAGTTCTGTAAAAAAGTAATTCAGGCTGAATAGGTCATGAGGAGCAAGCCAGTAAGCAGCACTTCTCTGTGGACTGAATCAACTTCTGCATGTAGGGTCCTGCCTGGCTTAAGTTCCTGCCTTTGCTCCCCTCAATGGACTGTGATCCAGGATGTGTGAGCTAAATAACCCTTTCCTCCCCAAGCTGCTTTTGGTCGTGGTGTTTCATCACAACATAGTAACCCTGACTAAGACACATGGCAAATGCTTTACCCACTCGCTAGCTCTCCAGTCCTCAATTTTAATCTTTATTAATTTTTAGTCCTTTTTAAGGCTTTTTCAATCACCATTTGTTCTTTTATAGAGAGCTTCACATCTTCTCAGTCTTTCTTGTTGAATCAAAACATCATTTAACACAATGACAGTCTTCCAGCTCTGGAAGTCTCCAACAGAATCTGAATATTTAACGCATGAATGACTAAATTACTGATATTTTCAACAATAATAAGCATCATGCTGATTTCTACGCTAGTTCAGGAATAGTTTTACTAAGTCAGGTTTAGGTTTTCACATAAATATCTTTTTATTTTCTTTAAAAATATGACAAATCAAGGCTGGAGAGATGGCTCAGTGGCTAAAAGCACTTGTTGCTCTTGCAGAGGACCCAGGTTCCATTCCCAGGACCTGTATGGTGGCTCAGAACCATCTAAGTTCTAGTTCCATCCAGTTCTAGGAAACCTGATGTTCTTCTGTGGGCACCAGGCATATACAAGGTGCACATACATGCATGATGACAAAACATTCATATATATAAAAATTTTTTTTTAATGGATAAAGGGTGGGGGGGGGGCTAGGACCATAGCTTAGTGACTGTTTACATAGCATGTGTGTCCCTGGGTTTAATTTCCCAGTCACCACTACCACTTCTAAAAATATAAGCATATTTCTAATTTTGTTTGCTTTTTCACTAAACACATTTCTCTGTGTTCTCTGCTTTTAGAGATTCACTGAGCCTTTTGTGAAAAAAAAATGAAAATATTCTATAAATAAACAAGTGTCTTCTCTGAAGGGTATAAAGGCCAACACATGAAAATCAAATCTTGCTTTTTCAATTCTCTCAGAAAATTCTGTTGTATCTTTGTTTATTTCCTTCTATAGGGAGAAAGTTTTAATTCCCCTTAGGTCTTCATTTCATCTTTTTATTTCTTGAGATAGTCTCCTCAATAGCCCCAGCAGGCCTTGAACCTGTCAAAACTCCCTGATCAGTGTTCTGGATGATGGGATAACAGGTATGTGCCAGTATGCCTGGCTTCTCTTACATACTTTAAAGGTTTAATCAAAATAACCTTCATATTATAACATTCTGATTATATAATTGAAGCAATAACTTTTTTATATGGCAAACTTTTATTCTGTTTAGAGAAAACACTTGCCCCTCTGCCCCGGCTCTCACAGCTTCAGCTCCTGCACCAGGAGCTACACGGTGGGAGGAGCCAGCAAGCAGACTCTGACAAGTTTATCTCTGACCTCTATAAATAAATTTAACTGAAGAAGAAGAAAGAGAAGGAGGAGGAGGAGGAGGAGGAGGAGGAGGAGGAGGAGGAGGAGGAGACAGAACCATGGAGAAAGACCCAGTGAAAGTTGACAAGCTAGCCACCCTGAGCCATCCATTTTGTAATTAGAAAACCATGAACTCTTAATAATCTATCAAGGCAGAGACAGGGCACTGAAAAACACAGACCTGTTTCTAAATTTTATTCCTCGGGAAAAACATTGAAATGGAAATGTCAAAAGCTTTGTGAGCAAATATCAACAGAAAGAAACCCAATGAACCGAGTGCAGCAAAAGATGAACAGAGGGGCAGGTGTACCTTAAACTATCTTGCCAAACAAACCTTAGCCATTTTACCAGTTCACAAAGCCCAAGATTCTTCCTTAGTAGAAATTGTAGTTCCCTTTTTTTTCCCCTGCAGGACTGGTTGTAATTCCTTAGATATAGATTACAGACTGGAGTACTTTCCCAGTGAGATGCCTGGCAGGATGTTGATTTTAGACAAAGTTCCCATGGTTGAGATAGTTTTAATTCCTGTTGGATTGCAGGCCTTACGGTTGTCTAGGCTGACTCTTGGTTTTAGCACCTTTTAAAAGTTTCTGCACTGATAAATCTCTCCACCTACACAACAATCCAAATCAAACCAAATCTCAAGAAGCCCAGGTGTAATGGGTGCAGAGCAAAGCAACCCTGGGTGACCCCTGGAAAGGCAGGGGTGTGTGTGTCACATGGCAGATATGACTACCTGGCCTTAAGTAGCCTATAGGCGTGGTCTTGATCAGCCCCAGGGAGGGGCTTACTTCTGGTAGGCTTCCTCAGGGGCAGGGGGCTGAACAGGAGCTCTAGGGGAGGGGCTGCTGTTTGGCAGGCTTTGATGGGGCAGGATCTGTGGAGAGAGAGAGGTTGGGCTTTCCACTCAAATGTTAGCAGGTACTGTGGGTCATGGGGGAATCACCTGAGTATTAAAAGCTACCTTATGACTTGGGAAATTACAGTAAGTCAAAGATGTCAGTCCAGGGTCTTAGGACCTAACTCAATGACAAAGTACTTACTTAATATATCTGACAACCTGGAGGTAGTTTCTGTTACCACATACAAAGGGTATAACTCCAGACTACAATCCCAGTAGGCGGGAGGTGGAAGGAAGGAGGATCATAAGGTCGAAATCACCCTCAGCTAAGTAGCAAATTTGAGTCCAGCTGGAGGCATTTGACACCTTGCTAAAAAAATATAAATAAAAGGCAGTTCAAAATCTGCGAGTGGCAATTTGACTGAAAAGGGGCATTCAAGGGGCATACAGGACAAGACATTGATACTCTGGGGGCATGGGAAGATGGCAGCAGGACCATATGCACTGGAAGGCCTGTGCTAACTAAGACACATGATGATAGCTGTCCAACGATGGACACACATTCTAAAAATGTTCCTTAGCTGAGGCTGGCTGAGCTGCTGCAGACACGAGCCAGGACCTTTCCTTGGGTTTCTTCCAGTGTTTGCACTGTTCTGTGTTACTCAGACAGAGAGCATGATACCCAGGCTTTCCTTCAGGATAAACATAAACTTCAAGTAGATTGGTATCCAAAGGTTAGATCCTCAAACAGTACAGGGTCTTATACACTTTTGGTTTCTTTGTCCCCCATATATGGTAATACAGAATTTAATTGAGTTTTGAACTACTCGGTAGTAATATTAAAATGGGAGGGGAAAAAAGAAAGGGGGTGCAGGAAAGGTGTGATGAAGGGGCAGGTATATTTAAGGACCAATGTCAATACAGCCCGTGGCTTTGTTTTTTGTTTATTTCTTCCTCTTGGCTCTCAAGGCTCCTAAGGTAGTAGAATCCACTGGTAATGTGCCATTTAGCAAGAGGCTTGTGCCGCAGCCCTAAGTTTGGAAATGTCAACTATACCTGAAAATACAGTCTTAAGAGCAAAGGAAAGGCACCCTCTTATTTAAAAATTAGAACAGGGATGTCTCATTCTGATTTCAATGTTGTCAAGCTCTTTCAGACATGATACATAACCTGAATTCTTCATGATGAGTTTTGATGAGTGTGGTCAATGCAAGGCTGACTTCTGAACCTCGAGTATGGTTCTGTAAGTTTCTTGTTAACATTTTGCTTCTCATGTTTGACATAGCACCTGTCACATGAGAGATGCCCAATAAATACTGAAGGGGAAGAAGGATGCCTGTGTCCAGACACTTCCACTGTTTACTTAAAATATTTTTTTTTATATTAGAACTTTTTAAGAGTTTGAGCTGTAGCATTCTTAGTTCTGCACAGAAAGTATCCTAAGGAATTTTGAGAGTATAAACATACAAAGTAAAAGTAGCAATTTTTGGTGAGGAGAGTATGGCGGGAGGGTGGGGTGGTGGCTGAGGCTGTCTGTAGCATGTGCTGCTGACTCTGCCTGCCTTGAATTATATAGTAGTGATGATAGACCTTCCAAGCAAACCATCATTTAGTAACTAGTTTTATTCTTTCATTTAACAGATTTAATAAAAGAACACACACAGAGGGAGACAGACAAAATTAAAAATACATACATACATACACAGGCCTATGAGAAAGCTCTTTTCTTTGAGAAACCTGTTGATACTAAAATTTCATGCAAATAGTATTATAAGACCTAGAGAGATGGCTCAGAGGTTAAGAGCACTGGCTACTCTTCCACAGGTCCTGAGTTTAATTTCCAGCAACCACATGGTAGCTCACAACTATCTGTAATGAGATCTGCATACTTGCAGGGAGAACCCTATATACATAATAAATAAATAAATCTTAAAAATAGCATTATGCGTATTTTTTCTGGGAGGACACATAATTTTTAGGAAGCTAAACACAAGATTAAATGTTTAGAGAAATCTCTTATCGTTTACTTTTGCTTAGGAAAAACGTGGGTATCAGAATGGAGCATTGCTTTTGCAGTTTTGAGTGAAAGGATGCACTTCATTTGCTCCTAAAACTGTATTTTCAGGTACAGTGACATTTCCAAATCTTATTGAAAAGCTGAGATCTCTCACTGCATGAAAGAGAATATTAACTAATTTCTTTTTTACTCAGAGGCAGGATGAACATAAATGGTCTTTTCTATGACCATTCACATTGTGGCTACCCAGAATGGCTTTTTCCTAGTCCTTCAGGTTTAGCATCTGAAGTAGTTAAATCTAGGTTTTTTTTTTTTTTTTTTGGTTGTTTTTAGAGGTTTTCCCTAAATAAACCAGTGGGTGTTTGCCTGTGACTAAGACAGTCCCCAGGGCTGCATGCCTGGTTTTGGTGGTTCAAGCCCCACAGTGCTAGCAAGGCTTACTTTGGCTTTGATCTGGGCCATATATGACACTATATTTTCTGGGTGTTCTAAAACTGCATTGCTAATCAGATGCAAATATTCAGACACACCCAGAGCAGGTAGTGGCAGCCAACTTTCCACCGGTGGTTACTACTGCTTGTGGCTGCCTGTCTGTTAAGAAACAGAAGTCTTCACTAACCTTTAATCTTGGGCTTGAGCATTGAGGTGGAGGAGAGGAGAATGCCTTCTACAGAACTTCCATCTCTTGCAGGAAAAATGGTCTTCTCCCAGGGAAAATCCCCCCTGGCTATCCAATACCAAGTGGTCAGCCCTGAGATCATAGACACACAGATAACCTTACATGGACTGAACAAGTTGTATCTATTTACACACACACACACATATATATATATGTACATACAACATATATATATGTAAATCAACAATAAAAAAGAAATCATAAATTCAAGAGAGATCAAGGAGGGTGCATTAAAGGATTTGGAAAATGGAAAGGGGAAATTATGTAATTATAATTTCAAAAAAATTACTATACATTTTAAAAGATATTCAATTTCTTAATGTCTAAATTTTTGTTTTCTTTTTATTCATGCGTACATGTGTTTGTACACATGTGTTTATATACATCTGCACATGTGTGTATTTGCATAAAGAGGCCAGAGATTGACATCAAATACTGCCTTTATTGCTCCTCACTTCATGTATTGAGGCAGGGGTCCTTACTGAACCCTGTGCTATAGTTTTGGCTAGTCTAGATAGCAGCTAACTCAGGATAATATTCTGTCTCTATTTCCTGAGTTACAGAATTACAGGTAGGTCACCATCCTAGCTCAGCTTTTATGAGGATTCTATGGATCCTGTCTCACTGTTTGTGTGGTAAGAGCACACTACCCACTGGGCTACCATCCCCTTTGTTTTCTATTAATACAGTGTTAGAAAGTTATGATGCCCTTATTCAAATCAGGAGATGGATGATTGTTAACACAAAGTGTGAACTTGACAGGATGTAGAACCACCTAGGAGACAATCCTCTGAGCATGCCTGTGTGTGTGTGTGTGTGTGTGGGGGGTGGTCCTAAGTTAGATGAATTAAGGTAGAAAGACAACCTTAACTGTGTCTACACCCATCCCATGGACCAGGGTCACAGGCTGAATAAAAAGGAGAAGCCTGCTGAGTACCAGCATTCTCCCTGCTTCCCAAATGTAGCTGCAAAATGACCAATTGCCTCAGTGTCACCAAGACAGACTCTACACCTTCCAACTGTGAGGCAAAGTAAGCATCTCTTCCTCCCTCCTTCCCTTTCTTCCTTCTGTTCATCCACTCTCCCTCCCTCCCTTTCTTCTTTTCTTCCTTTCTTTTTTCCTCCCTTCCCTTCTTTCTTTTTTAAAATTTATTTATTATGTATACAGTATACAGAAGAGGGGACCAGTTGTCATTACAGATGGTTGTGAGCCACCATGTGGATGCTGGGAATTGAACTCAGGTCCTCCGGAAGAACAGTCAGTGCTCTTAACCTCTGAGCCATCTCTCCAGCCCCCGCCTCCCCACTTCTTTCTTAAGTTTACTTTTTTACTTTTTTCAAGTAATTTCACTGCCAATCAGACAAGTAACTACCAGGCTTGCTTTTCATTTTCTTGGGTATAGAAAGATGAAGGGGAAGGAGGTTATGGCTACACAACAGATCCATGCTTGCAACTGGATAGAGCGTTTCATCTTGGATTCTCTACCAGCTTTGGTAAACAGAGATTTCTATGCAGGACACCGCTGAGGAAAGTTCAGTTTCTGGAAGAAAAATGCATGCTTCTCTACTGAGCATGTTCTAAATGCGCAAATGCAAACTGGCATCTGCTGGGTTCAGCAGTCTGTACTATTTTCATTGCACGACACCAATTTCGCTAAAGAGATTTGTGGAAACTACCAGCGTGCTGTGGCAACTGAATAAATCGTATTTTACTCAGACTAGTAGCCTACCTACAAGGTAGCATAGATGAGTAAAGAGAAATTATGACTAGGGAATCTATGTCTATATTTCAACTTTTGTATGAATTGCCTCAGAATGGGGCTGCTGTTGGTTTAATGCACCCATGGGATATTGCTTCTTGAAACAAGGGTGGTATTCTGAGAAGTATCCTGCACCCCAGGAAAGGAATGAAGAGAAGCAAATTAGTCCCTTTGTTCCACTTGGGCTTTTCATTGGTACCAGCTGGGTTGGGTTATGCACATCACTCAACATGGTTCCTAACAGTCACTTAAGGAGCCTGAATCTAACTTGTGGTATCAATTAATTCTAGAAACTTGAAATGCATTTGTGTTTTAAATTTTGTTCTTCACTCCCATGCTTATTTTCTAGGAGTGGAATGTAATGTGGCGACAGAGTCTACATAAATGAGTTAAGTGTCCTTTTGAACCACCCTTCAGGGAAGAAGAGAGACGTTTATTTCAACCAGAACTTGTATCTGTGGGGAACTGCCTACAGCAGGAGTTGGTGAAGTTTTTCTGTGAAGTGTCAAATAATAAATATTTTAGTCTCTTAGGGCCGTATGGTCTCTGTGGGAAGTAATCAGCTCTGATGCTGTAGTGTGAAAGCACAAGTAGATGGTATGCAAATGAGTGGGCATGGCTCTGTTCCAATAAAACTTTATTTATATAAACAGGAGGCGGGCCAGATTGCTGGTATATGCAGTTTGCCAATCCTTAGCCTGGTTGTCTCAGTGTTTTCTATGGATATGATATCAAGAGTCAAACAGATAGTAGTGCTCATTTATTTACTAAATGCATATATAAAGAAGCAGAAAGACTCTTTCCAACTATTATTATCAAATGTGTCATAAATGAATAAAGGGTCTGATAGGTGTAAACTCAGTTTGTAGATATAAGATTAAAATAAATGTCTCAGTCACTTTTCTATTACTGTGATAAGACACAGTATGGGGAACAGAGCAAGCCCAGGTAAATGCAGTCCTGAGTGATGTATATTTTGACATGGGCATGTCCTGTTGAGGACTCAAGACCAATTGACCCATGGGACAATTTGGTGAAGTCAGGCTAAAGGGAGGTGTTAAAGCTCTCCTCGGGGATCTGAGTATGAGCACTTATGAACATTGGCAGTGTGTGTAAATACTAGCAGCTGAGTCTTTCTGCTCCTGGATACTTTACAGCTTAAGACTACTTGACTACAGAGGCCTCCTACCAAGACCAGCTAGCCCCTCCCTCTGTGACATACATAATAAACATGATGAAGTTCCAGACTGCAGTGTAGCATTACAGAAATCAACCCAATCCCAGTTTCACTGTCTGTATGCCTGTCCATCTGTTCTTTTCTTTTTATTCCCTTGCTGCTGCTGCCCCCTACTCATGATTCTGGGATCACACTATACAGTGTTCAACACATAACCAAGGAATTTATTTGTAAACGCAATTGTTTAATTTGGGGTTTTACAGATTCATAGGGTTAGAGTTTGTGACATCATGGCGGGGAGCATGGCAGCAGGCACGTGCACTGGGGCTGTAGCTCAGAGCATACATCTTGCTCATCCCTACATGATCTGGAAAGCCCTATTTCTCTCTCTCTCTCTCTCTCTCTCTCTCTCTCTCTCTCTCTCTCTCTCTCTCTCTCTCTCCAAACCCTGTCCTCTGAGCGTCTCCAAAGGGAAGGCACCAAAATGCCTATTTCCATATTCTTGGTGCCTGCACAGTTCCTCCTGTGAAGATGCTAGCAGCCCAAGCTCCCCACTAAAGCATTCAGCTTTTGACCATACTTGGGCACAAACCCAGTTTGTGATGGATATGCCATCTCCCTACAACCTATGTAATCTTTCTTACTTTAGAATGTGTGGCCTCATTCTCTGGTACTAGTGAATATACTTGGGAGTTGCTTTGTTCAAATAAACTTGTTTTATATTGGCAGAGAAACCCATTCTGTATTATTAATACAGAAAACTGATTAATAATTGTGTGTGTGTGTGTGTGTGTGTGTGTGTGTGTGAGAGAGAGAGAGAGAGAGAGAGAGATCCTCCAATAAGGCCACACCTCCTAATTCTTCCCAAGCAGTTCCATGCACTGGAGACCAAACACTCAAATCTAGGAGCCTATGGAGTCTGTTCTCATTCAAACCACCACAAATAAGAAATGAGGGTCCCAGGAGGCTGAAGGGAAATTTTCACATACAAGTCGATCTTCCTAACTTCTTTGTGTGCTACTTACTGAACTTCTTAGGTCCATACAAATCTATATTACTTAATCATTTATCCTAAGAGAAACTGGTTCTTTCAAAGAGAATAATCATAATCTCTGCTGTGTCAGTAAGGTTTGCTGTTGCATCAGAATACCCAGTTTAGGGCTGGAGTGAGAGCTCAGTGCTTAAAAATGCTTGCTGTTCTTCTAGAGGTCTGGAGTTCAGTTCTCAGCATCTAAGTCAAGAGACTCACCACTGCCTGTATCTTTGATCCAGGGAATCCAATACTGTTTCCTAACCTCTGCAGCACACATAATTAAAAATAAAAGAAAACACAATTCAAACATGGTTGAAATACAGGCTGTTAGAAAATGCTGCATCTGAGGTAGACTTCAGGCAGACTTGACTCAGTCACTGGATGTTCCTCTGCCCCTAGCTCCTCTTTTTTTTTTTCCTGTTGAGTCACCTTCATCATCAGACTCCACTCTGTGGAACTAGCTCATGATAGGTTGAGGAACATGAAGATGATTGACATCTCTCCTAGTGGAGATGGAGGAGCAGAGAAAAATCAGATCATCAGATCTGTCAATCAAATATTTGGACCTCTTGGCTAAAGACACACATTACAGAGAAAGCAACATCTTTGCAGATGAGCAGTGAGTCTGGTTAGAAAAACAGGAATATCACAGACAGGAAAAGGAAAAGGAGCCTGTCAGCCAGGAGCCTGGCTAAAGTGTCTTGCTAGCTTAAGCATTAAGATGTCTAACCCAAAGCTGATGTGATGGGTCAGTGGGTAAAGACACTTGACTTCGATGCTTGGTAACCTGTGTTTCATTCCTGGGATGCCCAAGAAAGTGGAGGAACTCCACAAAGCTGTCCTCTGATCTCCTTCCCATGAGTACTGTGTCATGAACTGCCTCCCACATACTATGTATACACACAATAGTAATACATTTTTAAAAATTTAAAGAAAGAATCTCAACACTTGACATTTGCTTACGACCTATTTTCTTTCCTGGCTGTAAACCTGCAGATTTTCTAGGAATCTCAGAAGAAACTACTGCAAAAGACATTCCCTGAAGTCCCTGGGCGACTCTGGCAGCTCCTGGTTTTTACCTTCTCTGAGTGCAATCGAATCCAAACGGCCTCTGCAGCTACCTCCAAAACCTCATTCATCAAAGAAGAGAGAAAATGAAAAGAATATTCCTAGTGGCTAAGATAAAACTCGAGAGCCACTATAATAGTATACAGGAGCGAGAAGTCCATGCCCACGTCTGCGTGTAAGACTTCTTTTTCTAATATGTCTTCTCTTGACACCTGTACACAAACTACAAGTTAAAGATGTCTGTTGAAAAACTGTAGCTCTCCTTTGAGAAGCCCACACATATTCTTGGGCTTTTTTTTTTTTTTTAAGTGCCTTTTTCTCTGTGTATTGAATAAACCCCAAGTCTGATTCATACCAGCTTTCCTTTGAAATTTTTTTTTATGTGTTGAAGGATCCAGTTTTACTGTGTTGAAGTGCCTGAATGATTAAGGAAGTTCCCAGGCTGCTTTGGGCAACAGCACAGAGGTGAGCCTGTTCCAGCGAATGCAAGCACCTAGCAATGTTTTTTTAGTTAGGGTGGATAGACAGGTCCTGAAGTCACCAGGGCATATGATGTTATCTCTAGGCTGAATAGAGCATTGCTTAAGACTTTTGAGCACTGTGGAGATGAAACTTAAAATTAAGAGGAAAATTATGTTTTTAGGTTTGTGGAAGGAGACATTGGAAAGGAAGCAGTCAACCTTACAGAAACAGCTGGAGGATGAAGAGAAAGAGTGACAGGCATTCAGATAGAATGAGTCACCCGGGCAGGGGAGAGCCTGCAGCTTGAATGACTCATGGGCTTCGCTGGGGAGCAAGCACATGCTGGATTCATAAAATCTTGACCCCTATATTTGCTTTCCAGGGATGTACGTTGGAGTCTAGGCTACTTACCACTTTCCAGCTATGTGGATAAGAAGAGCCTATGTGGAGGTGATAGACTCCAGAACCCTGTCTTGGTTGCTCAAGTCAGGGTCATCTATGTAAATGTCTTTAACCCATTTACACTGGTGGTCTGAGTGTATGTGGGAAGAGAAGAGCCTTGGGAACAGGAGGGTGGAATTTAGCTCCTGCCTTGGAACCCTTGAGCCTCCTGGCACCCCCAGATCCACTGGGTGGAACCCACATACAGGAAAACTGCTCCCTCTGTGCAGTCTCACTGAAGTAATGTATTCTGAAGCCTCAAAGCCACCGTGAGCCTGAAAGGGAAAAAAGAAAGCCTTCTTTCTGTTGGTGAGTCTGAAAGGGGAGTCGCCATATGCAAATGCATCAGATGTCCTGCTGTGAGGGCTTTGAGCATCCTGTGCTCTGTATCCCAGAAGGGCCTCACAAAAGGCATTCTTCCAATCCATGGGTGGGGGGAGTGAGGAGCTTTGCCATTGTTCTGACCATGGGAACAAGCATAGGCCAGGGATATTGTTCCAGCCACTGTAAAGGGGGCTCCAGATTGCTTCTTAGTTGGTGAGTTGCTGGTGAAGCCTGCAAGGGGCCACAGAAACAGTGTTTGTAGGACATTGTCTCCCTCTGCAGGGTCTCAGCTCAGTGCACTTTTCAGACCGCAAAGAAACAGTTGTGGCTGGGAACTGAATGGAATATAGGATTTAATGAAGATTGGCTATTCTGTATACATCAAATTATAATTTAATTGTACACATTTACGGAATAATGTGGCAATGTATGTATAGAGTATGTAATGTTCAACTTCACAAGTTTTTTCATTAAGGTAATTTGTTGATTAATTATTATACATATTTTTGGGCATAGTGTGACATGTAATATGTATTGATATAATCCGGAAAATTAACACTTGCATATTCTTAGAATTTTTATTGGAAGCGACTTTCTTCAGTTATTTATAAAATATGTAACAGATAATTGTGAAATTTAGTCTCACACCCAGACTTGTGTAAAATATTACAAATTGTTCTTGTGTATTGCATATATACATCTGTGAGTGTGCATGTGTGTGTGCAC
Organism: Sigmodon hispidus; assembly: GCA_004025045.1. NCBI lineage: Eukaryota > Metazoa > Chordata > Mammalia > Rodentia > Cricetidae > Sigmodon > Sigmodon hispidus. The sequence goes on from PVIH01016388.1 coordinate 42,373, forward strand.
ACCCATGTGTTAGTCAAATATCAGCCTCAAGTATTGTTCCTTAGAAGTCAAGTGCTCTCTCTCTGTGAGTGTGTGGAATATAGTGCCAGCCTGCACACAGAGGCCAGAGGGGACATCCAGTGTCCTGCTCTGTCATTTTTGGCCTTATTTTCTTGAGTCAGGTCTCTCACAGAAACTGGGAACTAGGCTGCTGGCATTCTTCTGTCTCCACCCTGTACAGCATTAGGGTTGTACACACATCTGTGACTATCAAATTTTAAGTGAATTTTGAGGATTTAAACACAAATCCTCATGCTTGAATAGGGAGTACTTTCACCTAGCAAGCTGTCTCCCAGCTCTCCACCTTTAAAAAAAATTAAAGATTTATTTATTTACTTACTTACTGGTTTTTCAAAACAGGGTTTTTCTGTATAGCCCTGGCTGTCCTGGAACTAGATTTATAGATCAAGTTTGCCTCAAACTCACAGAGATCCACCTGCCTCTGCCTCCTAAACACTGGGATTAAAGGCATGTATTACCACTGTCCAAAAAAGATTTAATAATTATGTATAGGTATGTGTCTGAATGTGAGTATGCACCTGAGTGTAGACCAGAGGTGTCAGGTCCTCTGGAACTAGAATTACAGGCAGAGTGATGCATGACATGACATGGACTCTGAGAACCCAAGCAGGGTCCCCTGCAAAAGCAACACGTGTTCCCTTAGCCACTAGGCCACTAAGCCATCTCCTGGAATTGCTCATCCCACCCTACCCCCACACTATCCTGTTTTTTGAAAAGGTTTTTTTTTTTTTTCAGTTTATGTGTATGAGTCTTTGCCTATATGTATGTATGCATGCATGTGTACCATGAACATGTATGGTGCCTATGCAGACCAGAAGAAGGTGTCAGATTCCTTGGATCTGGATGGGGTTGTAGATGGTTGTGAGCCACTCTGTGTGCTGGGAACAGAATCTATATCTTTGGCAAGAGCAGCAAGTGACCTTGAAAACTGAGCCATCTCCAGCTCACCATTGTTTGTAACTTCAAGATCTGATATTCTCACACAGACTCATATGCAGGCAAGATACCAATGCACACACACAAAATAAATTAATTAATTAAAAAAAAAAAAAGACTGAGCCATCTCTTCAGCCATCACTTTGTGTTTTGATTACAGTGTTCTTTACTGGGATCTTGGACTCATTGAGAAGATTAGACTGTGAAGCCCCAGGGAGTGGTGGACCTCTACCTCTGTGGCACTTGCGGATTACAAATGCACATCACCACCCTTTGCTTTTTCTTTTTAAAATATGGATTCTGAGGAGTGAACTCTTATGGAATGAGTAAGTTCCCTGCCCAGAGGAAGTCCTTTCCAATAGTCCTTGTGGAATGTTAACTATGAGCTAGTCATGTGGCAGTCATGTGAAGAGTATTTTCTAACAGGACACAGCTCAAGATGTACAGAGGAAGATGAACAGCTTCTAAAGTAATTCCTATAGAAATCAGTTACCCAAGGAGCAGCAAAAACATAAATAAGACAGGGAGTCTAGTAAAAGTCTGTCTGGAGACATGGGAGGGGTCAGGAAAGAACTGATCTGGTCAGAGAGTGGCAGGGGACCAAACAAAGGATTGAACAGTCTTGGAGAAAATAACTCCACATAACACAAGGTTTTCCAGGTTACTTGGTGGGGAGCCATTGAGGACTGACTTGCTTCCCTGGGGTAGCTAAGTGAATGGGCACCTGGCCACTGTGAGGCAGGAAATGGACTGCTCCTTCCTGGGATGTAAAAGAGAGGACATGGAAGTCATTTGCACAGGAATGCACAGAACACAAAGGCCAGACCTTTGCCACTTAAGGGGCTATGCCTGGAAGAGAGCAGAAGATGTTTACTGGGCTCCTTCTTTAGCATTCACTGAGAACTCACTTCCTGGGCACCCTGGAAATCTCCTGATCACAGAAATGTGCAGTCAGATGGGGCCGGCACAGAAGTTGCCTTTATTGCTTAAAAGCAGAAATTAATGGTTCTCAGGGGTTATCTGGTTGGTGAGAGAATTCACACTTTAGGCCAGAGTAGAAAGAAAGCAGTTTAGTTAGCACAGACACAGGAAGTAGAGCATGGAAGTGTGAGAAACGGTTTTGTTTTTGTTTTTTAATCAAATGTATTTAGCTTGGCAAGCACTCATGTCCAGAACCTTCCCCTTCCCCTTTGCACTGATTAGCCAACAGTGTCGATAATAAAGTGCTCCCATCTATGGAATGAGACACAGTCACCACTGACATCTTCGATAAAAGAAAGTCTTAGCCTAGCATGTTTGCTAGTTGGGCTTGGGTCTTGGCCTCCTGCCATTTTTGCAAACATAATTGCCTTTTAGACCTACCTTCTCTTCGTTCACGTGCTCCATTGTGTGACGCTGACATTATCCTTCATCCTTTGGAGTAACAGGACAACACTTGCCTATGGCAATAAGCGGCAAGGATGAAGCACAGTGAGAACAGTTTTGAGTAGACTAATTCCTGCCATGTAAGCGAGGGCTGTCCTGATTGGTTGATGTTCAGTTCTGATAAGCAAGTCACTGTGCTATTTCCCACCATGCAATTTCCACCATGCAAATGAAGGCAGATGTGTGATATTGGGTTGTAGCTGATTCTACGGGGCTGTGCCATTCTATTGTTTGGGTGGAGAACAGTGGTAAATTTTCTGTTTGGGGGATGCTTTAGGGACTTGACTGGTATGGGGATCTCCTCTCTTTATGATGTTTTGAGTTATGGCCTTCCCTCCACTTTGATGTTTTAAAGAGATTTTGAAAGCACCAAAACCACTGACCTACCAAATTACCTTTCTTAGTGTGCAAGCTATGGTGAAGAATGCTCCATCATCAGTCTCTGTTTCATGGATTTGGAGATCAGCATTTCTGAACAATGATTTTGACTCATCCATCTGTCTCCGCTGGAGTATCACATTGTAAACTCCAGTTCAACAAAACCTACCCTAAGTAAAATGGAGAGATGCAGAGGTCATCCTGTGAGTTGCAATGAAAGTGGTGACCTGGAGTAGGGTCTGTGCCTGGGGCAGAAAAATACATTTTTCAGATAATGTTATCCACCAGCTATCATGCTAGGTATGGTGTTGGTGTTATCTTAGTACTTTAGGTACAGATTTGAATCCCAGGTCACCTGTTGAAGTGCTGGGGTTTTCACATCCCATAGCAAAAAAATAGATGAAGGACTTGTCATGAGAAGTGGAAATGGAGACAGTTTATTAAGAAGAAAGGACCAGGTGATGGAGGCAGAGGCAGGAGGATCTTTGGATCTGAGGCCAGCCTGATCTACAGAGGGTGTTCCAGGACAGCCAGGGCTGTTACACAGAGAAACCCTGCCATGAAAAGCTAAAGAAGAGAAAAAAAGAACAGGG
>PVIH01016389.1:0-45755 GCA_004025045.1 Sigmodon hispidus
TCTCTCTCTCTCTCTCTCTCTTTCTCTCGTTTAGTGGACCCTGACTTTTATTCTTTGACAATATCAAGTTCTAGGAATTGAACAAGAGAAGAAAACACTGTTTGCTGTCTACAGGACCAGAAAAGAAGCAAAAGCCTCACAGTTTGTCTTGAGCAGTGCTTCTGTGTGCCTTGAAGTAAGGAACCAGCACAGACTAGCCCTGGAAATCCAATAGCCATTCAATTAAGCAACAGCAATTTCAGCTGCTGTTTGCGATCCCTCAGCCAGTCCTTTAGTTTGCCCTTTTCTGCTCCAAGAATTGGTGAGGCCTGCAGGGCTGTCTCAGTCCAGTACTGTGCAATCAAGATACACATATAATAGAGACACACTGACTTGGTTCTATTGTGCCCACTATAGAGATAGAGAATGAAAAAACTGCACCAGTGAATCTAAGGCCAGAAATCAGCAGAGTGTCCAAAAGGCCTAGGATTGGAAGTGTTAGGAACCTCTATGGTGATTGCTTTCCACACTTAAATTTGAGAGGCACTGAGGGGAAGCCACCTCCTAGCTCTAGAGTTCCCCAAATATGCCAGACCATGAAAGCTATGGCCAGAACTTCTTAGAAACAAGAACAGGCAAGGCCCATTTCTTAGTTCATCTTCTGCTACATCCACAAAATACAACAAAGCAAGAAACCAATGAGGTAGGGTTTACTTTTGTCACATTTCAAGAGGTTAGGAAACGTACGAGGTAGTGCCTGCCCCTCACAAGCGCTTTAGCCTGTTTGACTTTGGAATGACAAATAATGACAAGAAACTCAGAAGTGTTCACGTGGTAAAAAAGCTAGATCAAGCGGAAGTAGACACTGGCTTCCATTTAACCTCTTCCTGGGAATACTGTGTGCTCTTTCATGAGAATGAAGCCGTGACTCAAATAACCATTAAAGGTTCTCATTAGTTTTTAAAACTGTTACACTGAAGAACAAATTTTAACATAAATTTTGGAAGGTACAAACCATAGCAGCACCCCTCTGCTGGGTAATCACAACCCCCGGGAGACACCAAGAAATGTTCATGCTCCAAATGTGCCAGGTATATATGTGCTGAGAAGCACAATTCCAGGAAACCATTGCATAGTGCAAGAGCTGACGCACAGACTCTGGAGCCACATTCAGTTGAGAGTTGTCTTCATCCCATTCTAGCTGTGCTACCTTGGGTACATTTATTAACATCTCTTTGTCATCGCCTTTGCTCTGCCCTTAATGCTTCCAGTTCTTGGGAAGACTCAATGAGAAATTGTAGATCCACTGTTCAGAACCAGGCCTAGAACTTATTAAGAGCTGTGAAATTGTTAGTTCTTACTCACAGGAAGGGTGCTAACAGCCCACCCTAGACTGTCCCATTGATATTAAGTAGACCGTGAAAGCCATGCACACAGATCAGAGATGAAGCCAGGTGGCAGGAAGCATTCCTATCTAACACAAAGACCAGATCCGGCCTCTGGGCAAACATCCTCCACACTGTGCGAACAGCCTTAGCCAGCCTCTAAGGACCAGGGAGGAGGGGACAAGAAGCTGAAATTCTCAGCTGGAGTCAGACATAGAGATATTACTTCCTAGTAGGGAGGAGAGCTAGATGCTGTCCTTCCCTCATCCTTAGCAACCAGACTGCCTCCCTTAATAAGAAGCTGCCCTCCCTGGTCCTGATGTCTCAATCTTCCCTCCCTCTCCTTGCTTTCTAAGCTGTTGCCTCCACTACCACCATCAGGCAGCTGAACCTCCTTCACTTGCCTGGGAGAGCTGCCAGGAAGAATCGGCACAGCAGCAAGCTCCAATAATGCTAAACAATGGATTAATTGCACCCCTTGCCTGTTTATCTGCAGCCCCTGCGGGTCACCGGCATGTGTGGTCACAGCAGACAACAACAGGTGTGAGATGTTGGAAACTGCATCCAGTACCCTGAAAAGCATCCTCTATGTCTCCTACCGCACTGCACACCTTTTCTGAGCTCCTTTCAAGGCGTCAAGCCTGCCCCTCCCCCGAGAGATATGGAAAGCTTTTTGCCATCTCTCTTTCCTTCTTCCTTGGGGATTTTATGCTGAGCGGACTGCTTATTTTCCAAACTCTACTTGAAGAGCTGGCGGCTGGGGGGTCCTTCTTTCCAAGTGGACATCTGGCGTGGGATAATGGCTGAGCTGACACAGTTCTGAGCCCAACTGGCCAGGCTGGGAAGAGGCAAGAGCTGCTTTCTGCTCTTTCGAGTGCGGGCTTTCGCAAAAGGAGGGCAGCCTCAGAGCACAAACTACTAATTAGGTCACGTTCTGCTTCCTGCTGCCACGTTACTTTCCACTCTAGAAAAGCTTTGCCGTGAGTCCAAGACCATCAGCCCTTTCACTCAATTGCAAATGTTGTCAAGCATAAGTCTGGTAGGCTTCTTCTGGCACTGCCAAGCAGTACTGACAGGACTCTATGAGGGACAGGAGCTGTCTACAGAAAGGGATAACTTAGATAAAACTGGCTGAAAAGATATGGAGTCACTTTGTGCGTGTGAGCATGTGTGTGTGTGTGTGTGTGTGTGTGTGTGTGTGTGTGTGTGTGTGTGTGTGTGTATACATGCTCACCAGAAAGCAAGCATACAGAGGCCAGAGCTTCAGGTATCTTTTCCTCTATCATTCCTTGAGACAAGGTCTCTCCCAAAACTGGAAGAGGCTCTTTTTCATCAGGCTTGCTGGCCAGACAGTCCATAGGACTCACCTCTCTCCACCAACCAGTGTTAGAGGGACAGGCATGTATAACTATGCCCAGCTTTTTGCATGGGTAATGACAAGTTGGACAGGAGTCCTCATGATCCCAGAATAAGACTTCTTACCCACTAAGCCATTCCTTACAGCAAACACACACACACACACACACACACACACACACACACACACACACACAGAACCCCCATTGCTTTCAAGAAGAAAGGCAACCTTGAATGGACTCATAGAAGCTGTGTATTGTGATCAAGCTCTGGATGTGAGGTTTAGTGCTCTGAGTCTATTTTTTACTTTTACACTAAAGATCCTAGTGACTTGTTCCAAGTCACTTCCACACTCTGAGTCAGTTTCCTATGTGTAAACTGAACAGGTTGAACTTACCCTGTCTAGACTGGGATTGTGAAAATTATTTCAAGCCAATTTCAAATCGACAACAAACTCTTTTATCTGGGTACTCACTACTACGACTATTAGAAGTAGTGTGTTTTACCCCCTTCCCACTAAAAATAAGCCCACAAATGGCGCTGCCATTCCCAGTTTTCATTTGTCAAGAAGAAAAAAAGCAGAAACAGTATCAAACTTCTGCTTAGTCCTGAAGGCAAAGATTGTTTTGTAGGCTGTCTGGGGTGGTGGCAGAGCTCTGCAGCACAGGAAGCCCGAGAGCAAGTTTAGGCCTACTGGGTGGAGTCCAAGACCACACCCCCTTCCCTGTTCCTCTCTTGTCACCTGAGACCTTGGGTCTGTCCCTGTCAAATTCAAATCCATTTCTGTAACCCAGAACCAAACTTTATCCAAAAGGATCTGAGAGCAATTGTTCAGTCTTTGCTATTGGTAAGAACTGGACAGCTGCTCATTGGGGTTATTTGCATTTGTGGTCTCATGTAGTGGAAGCGGTGATGTTCCCAGTGCCTTCTTACATATGTCCTCTGTCAGCTGCTGAGTCCCCGTCTGGAATCTGCTCTTGGCTGACAGGACTTTTTTGTCCAAGGTCACGTCTCCTCCATCTTGATGAGAGGCATTACTAAAGGCCAAACTGTTTTGGGGGATTCAGCAGACACCTGAGCTCTGGAGTTTCCTTAGGTATAAGCTGAGGTTTCTGTCACAACATTGCATTTCAAGCTCTTCCCTCCTATCCTTTCTGTTGTCCACCCCCCCCCCGCCCCGCTTCGATCCTGACAAATTTATGGCATGCTAATCTCTGACTCAAATATTGCTTCACAGTCAGTCTAAGACACCTCATTTCTTTTGGCATGATCTTTGGCTGAAGGAACTGTAGCTCAGAGTGGTGGGGCATGTCTTAGAGAAGCTTTCTTACGGAATTCATAGCACTTATTCAGGTACCTCCTTGCAAAGACAAAGGGCAGACTTGTGCGTCCAGGTGCCACAAAGAGGGAGGGAGGGAAGGAGGGAGGGAGGGAGGGAGGGAGGCCCTAGCTTTGAGTTTCATTCTTAAGAGTTAACTTGGGTTTGCGAAATTCACAGAAACAGCAACACCCACATAGATTATCTAAAACACAAACTCTTAAAGCTCTGGCCTTGGCCCAGAAGCATCCACCCTGATTCTTTTGGCATGGTTTCCTACTTCCTGGGTGTTTCAGGGACGCCCTTGTCTCACACACTTTGCCCCAGTAGTATTACATCATGGACTGTTATTACCTAGTTAGTGGTACCAGGAGATCCTGAGGGGAGTTTGTGATACCTCCCTTGTGTCCAACACTGAGAGAATGGTAGCCAGGGATTCTGCCATTACCACTTACTGCCTAACACTAAAACAAAATATACTCCATGCAGGTAGCCATGCAAGAGAATCTGGTGGCCCCCTAGTTTGGAGCTCTGTGCCATCAGAGGAATCCAAGAAGTGATCAATGAGGTATGTGACCTATGAGCTGAAGGTATAAGAGGAAAGAAGGTTCTAACATCGACAGACAAAGAATGATTTAGAACAAGCACCCATTTTCCTACCTCATCCTTGTCCTGGAGACTGCTGAGCTAATTAAGACCCTTTCCATTAATGTATATTTATTTCCATCATGACAAGTGGTAGTGGTTGACCTCTGTCGACTAGCCCACAGGGGCATCCACTCAGATGAGCTCAGGGAGCTCATAGGTGCCAGGAACACTTGCTGGTTCTGTGCTGCTGTGGGAAGAGGCCTGGAGAAAAAGCACACCCCCTTTCCCAGAGGGAGAACTGCTGTTTGCTCTATAGCAAGAATCTTCTCTTGAAGTCACTTCTATCTGAGGCCCAGACCTCACTCTAGCTTTAGGGTATAGTGAGAAATGTTCACTTTGATTTATTCATTGCCTGTCCCCATGAACCAGACACTCGGCTAAGTGTGAAGATTGTTTATGGTAAGAAGCATCAAGTCTCCTCCACAATGATTTGCCTAGTGTGAAGTGGTATAGTTCACCCTTACAAAGCCTAAACTGTCCAGAACAAACCTGTGACAGTCCTTGCTCTGCCTTGGAATTGTCTGTCTTCCTTTTGGGGTGTTTCCTTTTGGCATATGACTGTCATCCCATTCAGGCTCTCCTCAGTTCTGCCATGAGATTCTCCTCAGAACTTCACATTTCATGGAGCTTTCTGCTCTCCATTTCCCTTGTACTGGGTTCTAGTTTACTCACCGGTGTGTGGGGCATCTTGTTCCTTGATAGATGATACAAAGAAAATAGCCCATGCTAAAAGGTGAGCTTGCAAACATGCATAAGAGGAAATGCACTTGGTCTCTGCTTTAAGTCACAGAACAGACCTCAGTACTCAGGTCAGAAAGGATTTGGTTTTCTCTGAGCTCTTTGACTTCCTACTTGTAAGGCCTGGGGCAGAGGCTCAAGACAGTGCACTTAAACCTATGTTATAGTTTGAGTATAAAATGCCCTCCAGAAGCCCATGTGTTTACATACTTGGTTTTTTAGCTGATAGCTCAACTTTGAGAGGTTGTAGAAGCGGAAGTGGCAGGCTCAGGCATTATTGAGGTGTGGCTTTGAGGTCTTGAGGACCCTAGATGGGGCAGAGCCCACCTTCTCTGAAGACCAGTTGCAAGCTGCCTGCCTTTCCTATTTTGTTCCTTGCATTCTCAGAGAGAATTGCCACCTCTGCTACCACCACTGCTGCTTTGTGGGACATTTCATCCCTCCGGGTTTAACCTTGTATCAGTGAGTGTTTCCTATTAATCCTTTTATATAATCAATTTTCAGTGAATAATTTATACAATAGGAGATGGGGCCTACCTAAAGGAATTGGGTCACTGAATGTTGGAACATATAGATTATAAGCCCAAGTTGTCTGGAAAAGTGTTTACCTTCTTTGGGCTAACCAATATAGAAGACGTTTTGTTCATGGGAATATATTTCAAAATCCTCAGTTGGATGCCTGAAAGTAAGATAGTGGTGAAATACACTGTTTTTCCACATATATTTTCCAAAATGTGGGAAAACAGTGTATAGAGGACCAGTGTATATGTGTGTGCATTCCTGTGTATGTTTGTGTGTCATAGAGTTTAGTGTATAGATTGGGTATAGGAAAAGATTAATTTTAGTGACTAAAAATAAAATGGAGGAATATTGTATTAAGTAAAGGTTTCTTGGAAATGAACACTGTGATACTGAGATTGTTTATCAATAACAAAGATGACTGTTTAGAGACTAATGGATAATGTACTAGTTATATTTCACTATTGTGACAAATACCCAAGAAAAGCAATTTAACCAAGGAAGGATTCATTTGTGCTTACAGTTCTATCCTAGACGAGAAGGTGGTGTGGTGGTCATAGCAGTTCTATCTGGGGTCATAGGAGTTTGAGGTAGCTGGTCCAATAACATCTACAATCAGGAAGAAGAGAGAAATGAATCAGTTCACTTTTTTTCTTTTTATTTCGTCTGTATCTCCAGTTCACATTCATTATGACTCTTCTCTTTTTATTAAACCTTCCTGGAAATGTTCTCACAGACATGCCTAGAGGTTTATCTCTGGGTGATTTTAAATACCCTCAAGTTGTCAATGAAGATTTATCAGAATGAATGACTAATGTATAGAGAAAATACACTGAACAAAAGAGCAATTCAAATTCTAGATGACACAGGACTGTGCAGGATCTCATTATACATATTCAAAAACAGCAGGCAGTTTAAAAATTACTTATTTCTAGAATTTTCCTCTTTATATTTTCAGACACTGGTAGTAAGTGGAAATGTGAGAAATCATGGTTCATGTAACAAAGGAACTGCTGTATCCATCTTGGTCTGGTGTCTAATTTCTAACATATTCATGCACTTCTCAGAACACATTTCAGTAGGCCTTTTTCAGATTGTCCAATGTAATATGATAGAGATACATCAAAATGTCCTGCATTTACATCTTTCTTCACTTTTCTATAACTGCCTTTACTCGCTCCATGAAAACACTGACTGCACCAAGTCTAAGCTGCCTAGCCACTGCCACTGCTGCCTTCTCAGAGCCTACCTGATTCCTCACTATAGCACTTCATCTTACTTGTCTCTCTTTGTTTCTTTGGTCTTTGAATGCAAGCATTACACTTTTCAGAAACGGCATTTATGCCTGGAAGATGGTGATACTGAAGAAAGAATAATTGAAGGAATGGAAGCAACATCAATAAGAGCATCATTTAGGGTTCTTCTACTGGAAACACCAGGAATCAACTCTGGCATGGAGAGGAATTTATTCAAAGGGTGTGCCATGTTATGTACTTTAGGAATAGAGTTCCCTAGAGAAAGAGCTATGGGTAGACTAGGGACCTGAGCAGTGAAATGTTGACAGAAGTTTCTTATTGCTACTGCCATTGAATGAGCTCTATTTATAAGGTTATGACACACTGAAGGTATAACTATTGCACAGTTTTTATGTATCTTGCAATGTAGAATAGGCATACAGGTACAATGGAGACTTAGCTTGCATTCCAGAAGAAAAAAAAAAATGGTACACTGCTCTCATTCTTCAAGGATCATTATTGGTACAATCATTTTCTGGGATTGCAAACAAACTTCAGTGCAGAAGTTTCAGACTGTTGTTTGTTTCTTTGGAGTCTCTGCTGTGTCTTGTGCAAAAGGGATTTAAGAAATACAGAGGTCTGGTGTTTATGGACAAGGGCTGCTTTTACACCTTTAAACACTCACTGTGTACTCCATTCTTGCAGATCATCACTACTTGAGATGATTCCCCTTTCTAATGTGAGAAGAAACTTCACTCTCCGTGATCTGGCCATCCTAGTGCACTTAACTTTCAATTCCGTTTTGCCTGTCAACAGTCCATTTCAAATAAAATCACAAAAGGCCCTACTTCTCACTCCTATACTGTGAGCTGTCTCCTCACTGCCTTTACAAGGCCAGTGCCCCTCTTCTACCTTAGAAAGGCTAGTGTGAAAAGAAAAAAGCTAATGTGTCTGGAGAAGGGACACCTTATCAGAGTCATAGGGAGATCAAAGTCATATCTGAGAAGTCCCAAGTGGGTTGGAAAAGACAAAAGTCCCTCTTCTTTATTTCCTTACCTTCAGTAAACTGTGGCCTTTTTATACTTTATCTTACAGTTGGTCCTTTGTAAACTTCATCTGCCCAAAGGCTTCAGACCAAGGCTCTGGGCCAAAGACACTGCTGCCATCCCAACCACTTGTAACAAATCATGTTTTGTATAACAAAGCTATAGATGCTGAAAGGAGTTCTAGCGCCTTTGGCATCAAGGGTGACCTAGTTCTCTCACCCTGAGGAGTTCAACTTTGAAAAGCATAAAAAACAAACCAACAGAGAGCTCCCTCCACTCATACTCTCACAAGGGAACTCTGTGGCCATCTTAAACATGCCCAAGGAGCCAGGATCTCTGGGTTGTTTCACCACAGAGCCTGCTCATTCTGAAACCTACATGTTCCAAGGCTGCCAGACTCATCTTGCCTGCATCTGTAGCAACTCAAGCCCAACTGGAGATATTGGAACCAGAGCTTCCCATGGTGTATCCCTTACTAATACTCAGCCTTTGTGCATCTGGAATGTGCTTTTGCCTCCTGGAGCTCCAAAGATCATGTATCTGACGTTCATAAATATTTGAAGATTCCACCTCCATATTCATACAGCTGAAGCCTGTCCCAGAACAAGCCCAGATAGTTTTGACATAAGGCTGCTTGTTCATTGTTCAAGTATATGATCTGAACCCAACAGCTAACAAAGATACTCAGATCCAACTATGGCTCAGTAGTGCAATCTCATCTGGATTCTCTCCTGTTCTCCCCTTTGCTCTCTTGCTGGTCTCTAACCCTGCTGACCCCTCAGTTAGTGCCTTATTTTCTTCTCTAGCTGAGGTCACACTACTGGAATCATGCCTTCATTTTCTCCCATCCTCCGCTGCCTGGTTTTCTGGTACCTAGAGTTATCCTACAACTCAGCAAGCAGCAGCTTCTCAGACACCAATTTCCATGAATATATTCATGCTAATGAGTGTCACTACTTCAAAGATTCTTTGAGATGTCTTTAGTGATACGATGATCATCATCTCCATTGTCATCATTATCATCATCAATAAATGACCATGAATTATATTTGAGTAGCTCTTATCTGCCTCAAAAGCATTTGCAAATGGATTAGCTCATTTTCTCTTTATGGCAATCATAGAACATATGTAAATGATAGTGATTATCCCCATTTTGCAGATGGAAATGATTATTCAACAGAGTATATTATTTGCTCAAGGTCACATGGGCATCAAAACTGACCTCGTATTTTATGACTCTTCTACATCCCCCAGGTCAGCATTTGACACAGTATCAGAACAAAGAGCATGGGCTTTGGTCACAGAAAGATTTATGTTCCAATCCCAACTGAGACTAGAATCTGGCTAAGTAGGGTTTTTGTTTGTTTGCTTGTTTGTTTTTTGTTCGGTTTTACTTTAACCTCTTAGATTCTATACTTCCATTCTATCAACAAGCCCGGGTATGTCTAGAAGCATTCTTCAGAAGGAAATTGCTAGAGTTTGACCAAATTCAAAATAGCCACTACAAATCCTTGTCTGCCATCTTTCTTAATCAACCATTGAACTCAGTGTCTAGTTCTAGTACAACTAGACCTTCTGTGCTCTCATTTGATTCAATTGTTAACACAGAGAAGAAACCCAAGCCCTTTCTCAGATATTGCTAAGTTGAATTACTTCTGTCAAGGGAACACAAATTCTTCATACCCTCTCAGCAACTTGTACATCCCACGTGCTTACAGGATGTAAAAGTTTAGTATTGCCAGTTTGACACCAAGTAAGCTTTCCTGTCTTTCTTTTTTGTGTGAACTGAACTTGATTCCAAGCCATTAAAATTCATTTTGCAAAATTTTTCCCCTGACAGGTTTTTGCAGCTCCACTCTAAGTGGATGGGCTGACCTTCTATTAGGGGCAGCAAAGTGGAAGAAGCAGTAGCTCCCAGGCGTTTGTTCCTTAGCCCAGCCCTGTGATTCTGAAGCTTATTTTGTGGAGATCCATAGCTCTGTATACATTCAGATTAACACAATAAGTAGCCAGGGTCCTTCCTCATTGTGACTCTTGCTGGGTATGTTCCTGTACCAAAGGCTAAGCAACCATTGTGCTTGTGAATCTATTTCATTTTGGTGACTCCATAGAATTGAAAACATTTTGCTCTGATGGATGAGAATCATCTTTAGAATAGGAAAGTACTTAGCGTCACTGGGGAATGAGTATAATCTCCAAAACACATTTACTGCTCACATTCAGATGAAGATTAAGTGATTCTTTTAATACACATCAACTCTATTAAATTTCATAGGATCAAAAACCTTTTGAAATAAATTAGCCAGATACTTTCTGGAAACAACAGCATTTGAGACTAAATTTTTCCTGTGCCAATACTTGCCCTCTTGTCAGTCCCAGGAATAAATCTAATAGAGAGAAGGGGGTAGGCCACTAATTTGCATACAGAGCACAACTCATCCTATGTTCTAAGCAAATGTGTGAAGCACTGTGACTGTAGCATGTTATTTAACAACTCTGGAGTTATTGACATCAATGTATGAAGAAAAAAATGGAGGATCTGATGACTAAATATGGTAGACTGGGGTCTCAACCCTGATTACAAATACTTGACCTACTATTTTAAGAGACATTAGGGTGGTATGCAATACTATTGAAGCTTATTGGTTGGTAATGCCAGTTTGGAAATCGGATTTGTTTCAAATCCTGCTTCTACTGCCTTCTTGTTGTGAAAGCTCAGGATAATTGTTAGATTTCTCTGAGTCTGAGTTTCCTTATCTTTAGAACTGAAGCAGAGGAATGCAGAGAGTGATACTTAAGGAGGAACAAGAAAAGTCTCGGGCCTGGAAATCAAGTTTGTGTACCCCAAAGTAGTTGCCAAAATAAATATTTGAGAGTGTGGATTTTATTATTGATATATTCATGGCAAATATCCTAGGAAATAATGGCCAGAGTAATATAACTATTGATATGTCTAATCTTGGTCATCCAAAACTTTTTAGAATAAAAGATTTTCAAATTTTTTCCTTGAGTGAGCTACATGATTGCTGGAAAACTCACATAATATTATTAATAACACCATTAGCATGGTATATTATTAGATTAGTAATAATCTAATCACACTGTAGAAAATCCTTCAAGAATATTAGCAAGAAATAACTTCTGTGGTTTCTGAATAAAATCAATCCAGTCATGACCAATCACAGTCATGTTGGCTATTGGGGAAGAAAAGTGTAGAATGCTAGTTGTTTAAGTTCTAATTTTCCAACCGTTAATGGTCTCCAGTAACTATTCGGATGAGAACAGTGGCTAGAAATGAGAGGAAATACAGACTATAGTCACTGTTTTATCCACAGACGCAGTCATTTTTAAATACCTACTGGGTGTCAGAAATGACCTTATGAAGCAATCACAGTGTACCTTTTTTGGTGCAGCAGTTCTAACATTTACTTTATTTATATTAAGAGTCATCTCTCTGCTGCTCCCATCCCACAAAGCTTAGGCAAGTCATCTTTACTTCTGGGCTCCATGTGACCTCTGTCAAGCTAATTAGAGACCTATAACCTCTAGACCACAGCAATTGGTTAGATTTGAGTACATGGTGCAAGCCAAGCCAATCAAGACACAGAAAACTAGTTTAGCTACAGAATAAGAGTTTCTTTCCCATGTTGGCAGCAGTTCTGAGGTAATTTAAGCTTGATGTTCCTGATAACTACTTACAAAGACAGAGAAAATAGGAAATCTGAGAATCAAACTCACTTAGACAGATCTTTGTGATGCAGCTAGGCAGCAGAGTAGATTCAAGCTTCAACTGAAGGTGAAACTGCCAGTAACACAACTAATATGTCAGTTTGGGTTTAAGCTGAATTTTTTAAAAGAATAGACATTTTTAACTGAAAAAAGGAAATAAGCACATATAGTGTAACATGTCCTATAATACAAAGTGGGTTATAATAAGATCTCACTGCTCTGGGAGAAGGGAATAAAAGATCTGCCCTTTTCCTATCTGGAGAACTTGGGTGTGACTTGAGCTGGGTTATTGATTGATAAATGGGAGGTTATTAAGGAGAAGAGAGTAGAAACTCAGAAGTTTTCTTCGGTTGGTTCTAGAAGTTTCACAGGGATTGATGGCTTAAGGATAGGGATCATTTCTGAAGTGACAATAGAAAGCCCTTTTCTTATCTAAAAGTCCAGACTTTCTAAAGAAATCACTGATCCTGGATTTTCTCCAGGTGTTACTAAAGCCTCTTGTCCTGAGTTGGATCCCTCAAATCTTGAGAAAGCCCTTTCCCCTTCCTTGACACCTGGTTCTCCTCACCTGCTAAAGTTCTGGCACTGAGCAATAGGAGCCAGGTTCTTTGGGGGACTTAAGATACAGGATCAAGGTGAGCACGTCTTCATTACTTTCTTATCCTGTTGATAATTCAATAGGACCTACACCAAAAAGGTATTGACTCAGCCTTTAACTCTACAGTTATTTTCCTCACATTTACTTCCTAAGAGGTAAGCTTTTATTTCTATATTATAGGTTGCTTCTGTAATCTTTTACTTAGGCATATTTTTTGCAGGTTTTAAAAGCCCCATTTTCTTTGAACTTTTATCTTATAGAGGGGCATGCAATCAATGGCTTTGAGTTTGAGTATTTTGCATAGGTCTCTTTTAGATAAATCAAGTCTATCCATTTGTGTCAATTTCCCAATATAACAACTCCACTCCTGTGGAGTTCACAGAAGAGTTTACTAGGCGATTGTGTTAGAAAAACACAATGACCTGGCTCACTTTGTAGAACAGGCAGGTTCATGGAACTGCAGCACTAGAGCATAGTGGAGTCTTTAAGAGACCATCTAGTCTCATTCTCCAGAAACCAGAAGGGACCAAGGCTCAGGCTGGGAACTGAATCAGCTAGGTCAATTATGGAGAATGAAGAAGAAAAACCTAGGCCTGGGATTTTGAGATGTTTGAAGCATCTTTAGCTCAAAAATAAGACAGTAAATCTTAAGTATGATGAAGCCCAGGGCACATTTATTCCACAATTTTCTTTAGTTCATTGATAGATTTAAGAGCATACAATGTGCTGCTTTAGCACACCTGTTCTGGCATCTGCATCTCTCTTTCTTGAACATTTTATTAGGCACCTTCTTAAGACCTATTCTTTTCCATGGTGACATGGCTCTATTAGAGGGCACAAAGTTGGTAGTTGGATATTTATAGTGAGAACACAGGAAATGACAACCATCATCTCCACCAGTACATTGTGTTCATAGGAATTGAGTTTCTGAGGCTAATGTGTGTGTGTGTGTGTGTGTGTGTGTGTGTGTGTGCACGCACACAAGTGCATAAGTATGTGTGTTTATTATTCAACTAGAAGGTCTCTAAAAGAAACAAGATCTTATGTAGAGTCTTCCAAGAAGACATTCTCCATAAGAAATAAGGAAATCTATTCAAAGACAGGACCTAAGCCTCTGAGATAAAGGGTAGTTTCAGGTTACAACACAATGGATGTAAAATAGTGACAGGATCTGAATACTTTTCTTTCTGTATTATGTATTTCTCCTAACTGAAAGTCCATGAAATTGTAGTTCTCAGGCCTATAATTCTCTCTAGCTCAACAAATCTACTATAGAACTATACTCCAATTGATTGTTAACACACCTAACTTTGCAAGAGCAATGATATGATATTCATACTTCATCTTTTCAGTAGAATTGCATTAACACCAATAGGTTATATATAGGGTGTTTTCCAATATGTATTAGCACTGCTGCAAAATTGTATGGGGTGGGGGGAGACATCACAAACACTGATGAGAGAGAGAGAGGGATGGACAGAATTTTGCTAGGAATATATTTCTCTTCTAGTCCTTTCAGAACTGAATAAAAAATTTAATGTATAAATAATGCAGCATAAGTTGCTACAGTTGTTACTTTATGTCTATCTTGAGTCCCCAGCCTTAATGAATACATGAGTCCTTGTTAGTTTTTATGACTAAAATGTAGCTCAGAAAACATAAGATAAGGAGTTCAAAAATAGAGTTTGAACATCAGCACTGTTATTAATTAACCACATGACCTTGGGTTAGTCCACTAATCCTAACAATTCTCATCAGAAGTGCCCAGAACATTTCAGGATGTCACAATCACAGAGGTGTGTCTCAAGTAAATAGCTAATGATGGTCCAGCACTGAAGTTAGAAAGCATTTTGAAAGACATAAATTGTAAGAGGAATAGACACAGAGAGAATGAAGGGAGAAAATAGAGAAAAGGTGGGTGGACATTAGCAGCACACAGTGGAAAGATGTTTGGAAATGTCAAAACAAACTTCTTTAATTTCTATAGCTAATATAAGATAACAATTATAATAAGAACAAAATGCATAAATTAGATGATTTCAAATTTATGCTAACAATTAGATGATTCTTATTTTCTTGTATTATGTTTTTCCAAGGAAGAGAGAACATATTAGCTAGCCATAAACAGAATAATGGGGACTGAGAATGAATGATTCGTTGCCTCCTGAATAGGTATGAAGGGGTGTGCAGTGAGCTAAAAGCCATATGATATGATTCAGTGTTAAGAAATAGTAACTGAAATGTGTTTTCTATCTTAAAATTACAAAAGTAATGACTTCTGGAGAGAAAGTAAATTGAGTATGATTTTCAACATAACTTCATAAGTTGAGTTGGATGCAGGGTCTTAGATCAGTGGTTCTCAAACTGTGAGTTGCAACCACTCTGGGGGTTGAATAACTCCTTCCCAGGAGTCCCCTTAAGATGGCTAGAAAAACACAAATCTTTACATTACAATTCATAGCACACAGATATTTACATTACAATTCATAGCACACATAGATTTACATTACAATTCATAGCAGTGGCAAAATTACAATGGAAATAATTTTGTGGTTGGGGGTCACCACGTGATAAACTATATTAAGGGGACACAGCATTAGGAAAGTTGAGAACACTGTCTTAGATGAATATATTCTAAATCTGTAGGGTTATATGTTCTTTCGCCAGGCCATGAACTGGAAAATTTTGTGAAACTCTTAAACTACACTCAGCCAAACCAGACAGTAAGTGCCCTATCAACATTAGTTATAATGATGGTAGATTTTTACAGTGCTCATGAGTTATGATTGCATAAATGCTTCCACTTCCCTTTAATGTTCATACAGTATTCCATTTTTAATAACAAGACTGTGAGGAAAGGCAAAAAAGGAGGTTTTATACTGCACAAAGTGGAAATGGCTTAAGGTATATTTCTGTCTATGATGCAAAAGTTATTTCAAAATTAAAAGGCAGGCAAAGTGATAAAACAAGTGAAATTTTAAAATGCTCTTCAAGCTTATAATGAGATGTCAATACTCTATAAATGCAATCTTTCATTATTGTAAATAATGAAATAGAGTTGTTTATGTTTTCTTTCAATTGGTTTGCCTACTGCTTGTTAAATGTGCCTTCAGAATGGAAATGCTGAAAACTTCACATTCATTTGCCCCCAAAATAAGTCAATGAAAGACATTTCAATTTACTATATTTTGCTTCTATATTTGAACTCAGAGACACAAACATAGATCCATTATAATCATGGTTCCAGGTAAGCTCTGGTGAATTTGATTTTCGAAAGGTGTCTGCAACAACATGTCCTCACCTGCTTATCAGTCATATAACCTATACCTCCTCCACTAGAGAGGTGTACTCTCTGGCCCTTCCCACTGAAATTGGGCAGGGCTGTCATTTCACTGTAATTGATACAATGTGACTAGGTCAGTAAAAGTGATGTACTTCTGCACTGATCATAGAACACTGATGTTAAGGTCTGGAACTACCATGCTGTAAGAAAACCCAAGCCAATCTCCATGCCAAGATGGACACATAGGAAAACCACAAAACAATAAAGACTCCAGATACTAATGTCTGAACCAATATGTAATTATAGTCTCATGAGAAATACCAACCATAATGACTTCTAGATATAATAAAATCATGCAGAGGCATAGGAGATCCTAACACCTAAGGCAATCTTGAACAAAAAGTACATAAAAAAAGAGGCATTACAATACCTGATTTCAAGACATAGTCTAGAACCACAGTAACTCAGACAGCCTGATAATGGTATATCCATAGACAAATGGACAAATGGGATGGAATAGATATCACAGAAATAAACATCTACAGTTTTGACAGCACAGATGCCAAAAACATATACTAAAAACATGTAAGCCTCCTCAAAAAGTGGTACTAGGAGAATTGTATATTCATATGCAAAAGGTTGAAATTTGACTCTGTCATTCACTCCTTAAAAGTATCAATTCAGAATAGATGACAGACCTAAATGTAAGAACTGGAACCAGGAAACGCCTAGAAGAAAATAGAGAGTAAACACTTCAAGACATTAACATAGACAATGATGTTTGGACGTGACCTTGAGGTACAGGAAGATAAGTGTAGCTTGAACAAAAGCTTTTGTGTAGAAGAAAAAGCAGTCAGTGAGTAAAGAGACATCTTACTGAACAAGAGAAAGGTTTTGGTAATACTTCATGTGAAACAAAATTAAAGCCCATCATATAAAACAAACAAACAAACAAAAAGCTTAAAAAGCAATCAATTAAAGAATGATTACTATGATATGAACAGACAATAAAGAAGAAACATAAATGGTCACAATGTATGTAAAAGGTGCTTAGAGGTTGGAGAGATGGACAAATTGGGAAAGTGCCTATTTCAGAAGCATGAGGATCTGCATTCAGAATCCAAACACCTTACATAACAACTGCTACAACAACACACATGGAACCTCAGTGCTAAGAGGCAGAGGCAGGTGGATCCCTGGAGCTCCTTGGCCAGCCAGCAAGCCTAGCTGAAATGATATGGAGAACAATCAAGGAAGACATCCCACACTGAACTTTGGCCCTCTCAAACATATGAACAGACATACACACAACACACATAAATAACATATACACACTAATCAATATTCTTAGCTTTGAGGGAAATAGAAATTAAAACTACAGTGAGTTATTATCTTAAATGTTAAAATTATTATTATTATTATTATTATTATTATTATTATTTGTGTGTATGTGTGTGTGTTTTCAAGACAGAGTTTCTCTGTGTAACAGCTCTGGCTGTCCTGGAACTAACTTTGTAGATCACACTGGCCTTGAACCCACAGAGCTCTACCTGGCTCTGCCTCCCAAGTGCTGGGATTATAGGCATGTGCCACCATGCCCAGCTTGAAATGGTTATTATACAAAATAAACAACAAAAATTTCTGATAAGAATGCAAAGAATAAAATGACTCCTATACTCTTCAGAATGTAAATTGCACAGCCATTCTGGAGAACAGGGAGGCTCATAAAACTGAAAACAGATTCATGATTCAGCTATTCTGCCAAAAGAAATGAAATCAGTATGCCAACAAAATATCTTTGCACCATATTTACTGCAGAAATATCACAGTAGCTAAGGTATACAATCAACCCAACTGCCTGCTGATGGATGGATGAATAAAGGGAATATTATTCAGCCATTGGAAGAACAAAATTATGTCATTAGCAGGAAACTGGGTGGAACTGGAATTGCATTTTATGTGAAATAAGTTACACACAGAAAGGTAAGTATCACTTAATCTCTCATAAGTGGAAGTGTTTTGCTTTAATTTTTTTATTCCTGTACTTTTTTTACATCCCAGCTGCACTCTGCTCCCATGTTCCCCTCCCAGTTCCTCCCATAACTCTTCCCACTCCCAATCCCCCGCTCTTTCATCTCCAACCAGGAAAGGCTTGTCTCCTATGAGTACCAATAAAACATGCAAATCAAAGTAAGACTAAGCACCTCCCCATTTTTTAAGGCTGATCACACAGTGTGAGGAGCAGGGTCCCAAAAGCCAGTAAAAGAGTCAGAGACAGCTCCCTTTCCCACTGTTAGCAGTCTCAGAAGAGGACTAAGCTTCACAATGGTAACATATATACAGAGTGTCTAGTACAGTTTCATGCAGGCTTCCTGGTTATCAGTTCAATCTCTGTGTGCCTGTGTGGGCCCACCCCAGAGTCTACCAGCAAGACTCCTAAATAACCTGAACTGGCTGTCTTCTGTCACCAAATTGGTGCCTGGCCTAATTTTTTTTTTTTTTTTTTTTTTTTTTTTTTTTTTTTTTTTTTTTTTTTTACACAGGGTTTCTCTGTGTAACAGTCTTGGCTGTCCTGGAAACTAACTATGGAGACCAGGCTGGATTCAAACTCACTGAGATTCTCCTGTCTCTACCTCCCAAGTGCTGGGACTAAAGGTTATCAGTGAAGTGTCCTCCAGCAACTGATTCAGAGACCTATAGCCAAACAATAGGCAGAGTTTGGGAACCCTTCGAAGGACCAGGAGAAAAAAAGTGTAGGTGAGCCAGAGGAGGAAAAGACACCTTGGGGACAATTTTTGTTGTTGTTTGGCTTCATTTTTTGTTTTTGTTTTTAAATAAGTCCTGAATGTAAATTCATGACTACCAGAAGTTGGGGAGGAAAAGGGATGAGATAATAAAAATATAGCATTTTTGATCAGTACATATATTGAAATATTACACTGGACCACATTAATACATACAGTGGAGATATGCTAATAGTAATAATATGGATAAGAAATGATGAAAAAAAGAAATGATTAGTGTATTAAGCTGGGTTTGTGTGAAAAGTGTTGTGTAACAATTTTAATTCAGTATAAAGTATCGTAACTGACTTATAGAGGAGTCTGACCTGTAAGACTGTTCCAGAAAAATGCAATGAAATAACATGAGTCCTGGCTGACCATTTCTCTGAACTTTTTCCTGAAAATATCTTATTTTTAGTTGACTTAATTATTTGCATATTTGTAAAACTATTTTTAGTAGACAATGCTTATCCCTATCTCACCCCTAAATCTAAATTAACTTATAGTGCTAATTGTTTACCAGAGAAAATGAATTTTCTTCTAATTTTGGTTATGGCATGAAAGTGCTTTATGTAGATTCTACCGGCCCTTGCCTGGTGTGTACCTTAAAGGATTAAGAGGCTTCTGACTCCGTTCGGTCCCCTCAAGCTTCCATTTTCCTTGTGTAAGCCAGGGAATGAACAACAAAGCCGCTTGAGGCACCCGTGCAGGAAATAAAAAAAGAAAGCGCATTATAAACGACCCAGATGTAGATCATAAAGCTGCAGTGTGTTTACACTTTGAATGTATGCGTCTCACTGTCCCATCCCTTGCCTCAGCTGGGAAACACAGGTGACACCCTCTTTTGCAATATGCGCACTTGAAAAGTTGCTGTTAATGATCCATTGCCTGAGTGGCACAGGGTGATGATACATTTCTCCAGGATAGGGACCACATCTGTCTGCTTTATTTTTCTCACATTAGCAGTATAATACAGCTTTATGTTTAATATTTTTTCCTACGCAGATGTACAGAAATCTGGCCCGTTGCTCTCTTGCCTTAAACCTAAGAAAAATAAGGGAGGAAATGCCCAGCCTGGATTCTACTGGAAGGGTCATTACTGAAAGACCAAGAGGGTCTCATTAGACAGTAGTTTTGCCCTCAAGGCAGCCCTGTGGCATGGCCTCTAAGGAGAGCTTTACAAAGATTCTACAGTGCGGGTCCCTGAGATTTGGGGAACTAGCATCCAGATGTCCATCTGATACATAGACAATGAGAGCATTGTTTTTGATGATAGGATGTATCATGTATCTATTCATTGGTTGAGTACGTCTCCTATTTCCTAGGGGAATAAGAGCTTGAGTCTTGGGTGTGGAAATCTCTAAAGAGCTGGAGACATAATTTTCGGTTTTCAAATCTCACATTCAGCTCAGCCCCTAATTGCCCACAGAATTTCTGTTTACCATGCAAGGATAAGGGACCACATGAGCCTTTTTTTTTTTTTCTTTTTTACCTATAGGCTGAGATCTCCTTGCAGAAGGCTGGCAATCTCGCCTTGGGGGATATTTCGCAGCTCATTATTTTTTCTCTTTAGCTACGGTAGCCCCACTTCTGCTCATTAGGCTCCGTTCACTACATCATTGCCTTTCTTTAATGTGGCTGCTCTATTAAATAGCCCTTACCTGGCAAAGCCCCCCAGTGTCCCGAACGAGGCTCTGCTCTCCCGCTTTCATGACTTGATTTGGACAGCACTTTAATAAGCATGGCACAGGCACTAGCTACCGACCACATTTCCTCCAGCCAAAGAGCCCCTCTGCAGCAGAGAGGGGGTTGTCACAGTACTCATAGGACATGCCGCTTAGTGTTCAGAGGTTCCTGAAGGCTTTCACAGATATGCAATGAAGTACACCAAAGGAACAGCTCTTAGCAGAAATATCGGCATCCCATTTATTCAGCGCTACCAAATATCAAAAGGCAATTGATTAAATATTGATCTGACAACCTCTTGAAAAGGAACAGGTGCTTCTCACAATCTGGCAAGAAAACAGGGTCAAGAACACCAAATGCGGGTACTGCAAAAGCATGTTTGTGAAATCTCCGTGTCTTCTTGCCATGATTAAAAGACTTGTTAGTCATGGGTGAAATCCTATAGAGGGTATGTGCTTGAGTGTCACTTCATATTAAGCTGCATGAAATTTATGTTTCTTCTTTAGTCAGAATCCCTCAAACTGACCCAACCAGTGCAGCTTAGATGAGTTTCTTTGGACTTTTTCTCAAGGTCAGTCCTTGAACCAAAACACATCTGCAAAGAGTCCTTGGGAGTTTTTGTTTTCAAGTACAGAAAACTAGCTGATGGCCGGTGAATAAGACTTGCTTGATTAAAACGCACAAATATGCATGTGTATACATGTATATGTATGTATTTGCCACAGCTCTGAGTATTCTAAGGTAACTCTTCTTCCCTTTCTCCCCTCTCTGGCATTCTTTCCTCCTCTTCCCTCTTAAGGCTATCATAGAGTGTCATTTTTATATCTTTCTGTGCCTACATGGGTTTTCCTTCTGTTTTTCCGGAGTCCTAACTTCCCTCATCAGCTGAAACTGAGTTGGCTTTCCTTGTTTGGTTGCTTTGTTGTTGTTGTTGTTGTTGTTTTGTTTTGTTTTCCCTGGCCCTGGCCTTCTGCTACCTAATCAGTGGCTTCTTACGACTGACTGGGTGGCAGTCTTGACATGATTATCCTTGTCATTATCTGTGCAAAGTTAGTGCTAGCCATCCACCTGTTCATCACTTCAGTTGTGATCTGTGCACTGCTAGATCACATGTTAAATGGAATTGTTGTTTAAAATGTCTTTGAAAAGATTATACTGTGATTTAGCATTGAAATGAAAAGGTATCAGGTACACAGAAAGACATGTAAACAAGTCAATGGGGCATAAATTTGATATTAGCAAAGCAAATATTCATCATTGAAAGGATGGCATCAATTTCATTTTTTCTTGCAGATGAACAGCAAAACACTTTATGCAAAGAAAGGAAGACACCTACAAGTAGATGAAGCTATGTTTTATTTTGCTTCTGACATATAAGGAAAAGGGTTGTCATATCTTATAAAAACAATGGCACTAAATGTAGAGAAATTGGTAAATATTTCAGAACACACAAATGGAGTATCAAAGCACTGGAAAGCTGATGTGACCAATTCAGGTATCAGCTATTAGTACAGTAAGCATTTGTTAGCACAAACTACTCAATTCGACTATGTGTGTGAAAACCGTAGGTCATGTTAGGTGTTTATCTCCATTGCTTCTTCATCTTATTTTTCTGAGACTGGCTCTCTCACTGAATGTGGAGTTCAACTCATGCCTTTGGGGAGACTGATAAACTAGTGAGTCTCGGGTATCCTCCTGTCTCTGTTTTCTAGTCCTCGGATGACAGGCACACATCACTTTACCCATTCTTTTATGTGCTTGCTGGGAAATAAAAATCAGATCAGCATGCTTGCTTAGGAAGCATCTTACCCACTGAGCCATCTGCCCACCTTCCTACAAACCATTCATCTCCTAGCAATATTTGTTTCAGTTAAAGCATTATTAATACTGTTGATAAAGTACCACAATGTAATGTTGTGAAATGACTGTCAGCATCTTAGAATAAAATGCTACAATAGCAATAATGTGTTCTTATGAAATCCCACATCAGCCTGTTCTTGGGTGCACCATGAACTACTGTGAAAATCTACACAGACAGGTCTAAGTTTTTAAAATATCAAAAGTTAGATCCCAGGCAAATAAGTGTCATGAATGTATCTTATCTCTATTTTGTTGTGGTCTGTGTGCACTTCACATAGCTAAAAGGCTACTTCTGTCTGTGTAAAATCAAAAGACAATGAGCTAATAAGATGGTTTAACAGACAAAAATCCCACTCAAATCAAACGACCTGAGTTCAATCCCTGAAAGCCATGGTAAAAGGAGAAAACCAGCCCCTAAAAGTAGTCTACTGACTCACACTATGGCCCATGAATGCTTGCAACCATCACCACCATCACCACCATCACCACCATCACCACCATTGTTGCAAGCACCCTTGCCAGCAAGGAAAGCGCAACACCCAGGATCTTCTTTCAGCAGTTTACTCGGGACCTTTACAATTGTTCTCTCTTTGTCCTTCTCCTGCTTCTCCTTCTCCTCCCCCCGGGAAACCCTGCCCACTGACTAGAAACTCTCAGGGCATCCAATCCCAATAAGCCACATGGGCACAGCTCATAGGTCCACATACGCAACAGCAAACCACGCCCCAGGCTCAAGCCAAATAAGGAGTTGTTTATCAAAAGAGAGGACTCACCCACCCACGGGGGGGGGGAGTGGAGGCCAGAAATCAGCACCATCTTTAGGGTGCAGCAGCAGGCAGCTCCTCTCTACACACCATCATCACCATCATCACCATCACCAGCATCACCAGCATCACCACCACCACCATCACCACCATCACCATCACCACCACTCTGTCCCACACAATCTAAAAGGTATATGACTTTTGTTTTATAAAAAAGCATTATAGCAGTTTAAATGTATATACTGGATAGTTTTATGTCGACTTGATACAAGCTAAAATCATCTGAGGGGATAAAACCTCCATTTAGAAAATGCCTCTATAAGATAGGGTTGTCAGCCTGTAGAACATTTTCTTAATTAGTACTTGATAGGAGAGGCCCCAGAACATTGTTGGTGATGCCACCTCCAAGAATGTGGTTCTGGGTTATAAAAAAATTCAGCTGAACAAGTCATACGGAATCAAGCTAGTAAACTAAATCCTTCATGGCCTCTGCATGAGGCCCTGCCTCCAGAGTCTTTTTCTGTTTGAGTTCCTGTCCTGACTTCCTTTTTGGTGAACTTTAATATGGAAGAGTAAGCCGAATAAACCCTTTCCTCCCTGTTTCTTTAGTCATTGTGTTTCATTGAAGCAATAATAACTCTAAGACAGTGGAAGTGTTTCTCTGCTTTTAAAAAATGTTTTGTCATATCTATGTGGATATGACTCAGCAATACCACTCCTTGGCATATACCCAAATGACGTGCCATTCTACTCAGATGTTTGCCCAGCCATATTCATTGCCACTCTATTTACAACAGCTAGGAAACAGAATCAACTCAAATGCCCCTCAACTGACGAATAGTCCATATACACTATGGAATAGCGTTCAGCTGTAAATAAAATGAAACCATGAAGTCTGCAAGTAAGTGGATAGAATTAGAAAAAAATCATATTGAATAAAGTAATGCAGATGCAGAAAAAAACTAACATTGCATATTCTCTCCCATTGGCTACCTCCAAATCTTCAGATGTGGGAACATATCTTAGAAAAACTACAGGAAATGGGGAAATAAATAGTTACTATTTCTGGAATAAAGAGGTGAGGGAAGAATAGAGAGGGTAATAGCAGGATACAAGTGATCTGATCTGGAAAAGGGAAAAAAATAGGAGGATCTGTTAAAGATGGGGAGAGGGTGGGAGATAAATACAGAAGGAGGATAGGTGGATAAAAATAATAGTGAGAGTATCTAAAAAAATAAGGAATCATACATACTATTAACTATCTACTTTTTTTTAAAAAAAGACTCTATAACATATATGTTTGTGTGTGTATATATATATATATATATATATATGAAATTTACTCATTTAGATTGACAATGTTCTCCCAAGATACAAAGACCACTTAATAAAAGCCCAAGACCAAGTATGTGAAACCGTCTTTTCAGTTATTTATCAGGGTTGTTCAAGAGACTCCCAAAACATTACAGGTATTCAGGTATTCCTATTTCTGTGAGAAGTGGTAGGTATGTTTTTATTGCTGAAGAGGCCATGCACATTAGACACAGGGCTCTGAGGTTCCTGACTTGAATGCTTGCTCCTGAGGACTAGCTTTCATGGTATCAGAAGGAGCCTTTCAAGCTTCCAAATGAAGAATAAACCAACTCTGCTCCTCTAGGGCTGAGCACTGCCTGCCCCAACACAGCTGAGAAAGTAGAAGCGGGGAACAGCTGAGTCCGCTGGTCTTGGGTTCACACCACAGAGGTAAGAAATTCGGCTTCAGCGAAGAGCACAGCCTGTACAGATGGAGTAAACAAGATATTTCGTGACAACCAGATTTAAAAAATACCGAACCACAAACCCTGCCCTGCAAAAGGCCCTAGAGGAAAAATTCCAACCTAAGGAAACCAGAAACACCCATGTAACCATAGACAATTGATAAGCCCACAGAAGAACACTCTCCCCCCCAGAAAAAGGAAATACAAGCTACTACCAAAAATGATGGGAAATATTGATCATTGGTTAATAATATCCCTTAATATCAATGGACTCAATTCACCTATGAAAAGACACACCCTAACACGATGGACACAAAAACAGAAAATATCTTTCTTCTGCATACAAGAAACTCACTTCAAGTTTAAAGACAGACTCAGGCTCATAGTAAAGAGTTGGGAAAAGACTTTCTGATCAAATGGCCCTAAGAAACAAGCTGGTGTAGCCATTCTGATATCTAACAAAATAGACTTTAAACGAAAATCAATAAAAAGAGACCAGAAAGGTCACTACTTATTCATCTCAGGAAAAATTCACTAACATGAGATCTCAATCCTGAATATCTATGCTCCCAAAACAAGGGCACCTGCATATGTAAAAGAAACACTTCTAAAGCTTAAACCCCATATCAAACCTCACACACTAATAGTGGGAGACTTCAGTATCCCACTTTCACCCTAGGATAGGTCAAGCAGACAAAAACTCAGCAGAGAAATGAGGGTTCTAGCAGAAGTTATGACCCAAATGGACTTAGTAGATATATATAGAACCCCCCACCCAAACAAAAAGGAATATACATATTTCTCAGCACTCCATGGAACTTTCTCTAAAATTGACCACATACTAGGTCATAAAGCAAACATCAACAGGTACCAAAAAGTGTGTATAACACCTTGTACTATTTCAGATCACCAGGGTCTAAAGTAAGAGTTCAACAACATCAAGAATCACAGAAAGCCTATCAATTCATGGAAACTAAGCATCACTCAACTGTACTTCCTCTGGGTCAAGGAAGAAATTAAGAAAGAAATCAAAGACTTCCTAGAACTGAATGAAAATGAATCCAGGACATACCCAAACTTATGGGATACAATGAAAGCAGACTTAAGAGGAAAATTCATAGCACTAGATGCCTACAAGGAAAGACTAGAGAAATTCCACACTAGAGCACTAACAGCACAGCTGAGGGTCCTAGAACAATTAGAAGAAACTCACCCAGAAGGAATAGACGACAGGAAATAATCAAACTTAGAGCTAAAATCAATACAATTGAAACAAAATAAACAAAACAGAAAATCAATGAATCAAAGAGTTGGTTCTTTGAAAAAGTCAACAAGATAGATAAATGCTTATCCAAACTAACCAAAAAGCAGAGAGAGTATCCAAATCAATAAAATCAGAAATGAAAGGGGGGCATAAAAACAGACCCCCCAGGAAACCCAGAGAATTATCAGGTCATACTTTGAAAATCTATACTCCACAAAAAAAGGAGAACCTAGATGAAATGGATAGCTTTTTTTTGGATAGGTACAATTTACTAAAACAAAATCAAGATCAGATTAAAGACCTAAACATTCCTATACAACCAAGGAAACCCCAGAAATGTAGGGATAGTTCAACACACAGAAAACTGTAAATGTCATCCATCATATAAATAAACTGAAGAAAAAAAACACATGATCACTTCCCTAGATGCTGAAAAAGCCTTGGACAAAATCCAACATGCCTTTATGATAAAAGTCCTAGAGAGAGCAGGAATATAGGGAAAATACCTAAATATAATGAAGGCGATTTACAAGAAGCCAACGGCCAACATCAAATTAAATGGAGAAAAACTCAAAGCAATCCCACTAAAATCAGAAACTAGACAAGGCTGTCCCCTCTCCCTTATCTATTCAAAATAGTTTTTGAAGTTTTAGCTAAAGCAATAAGAGAACGAAAGGAGATTAAAGGGATACAAATTGGAAAGGAAGAGGTCGAAATATCTCCATTTGCAGATGATATGATTGCATACATAAGTGATCCACAGAATTCTACCAGGGAACTTCTACAACCGATAAACACCTTCAGCAATGTAGCAGCATATAAGATTAACTCAAAGAAATCAGTAGCCCTCCTATACACTAAAGATAAAAGGGCTGAAAAAGAAATAAGGGAAACATCACCTTTTATAATAGCTTCAAATAGCATTAAATACCTTGGTGTAACTATAACCAAAGAAGTAACAGATCTATTTGACAAAACCTTTAAATCACTGAAGAAAGAAATTGAAGGGGATATCAGAAAATGGAAAGCTCTCCCATATTCCTGGATAGGTAGGATCAACTTAGTGAAAATGGTAATTCTACCAAAAGCAATCTACAGATTCAATGTAATCCCCATCAAAATCCCAACACAATTTTTTACATACCTTGAAAAAACAATACTCAACTTCATTTGGAATAACAGGAAAGTTAGGATTGCCAAGAAAATTTTGCTCAACAAAAGAACCTCATCAGGCATCACCATCCTCGACTTCAAATTATACTATAGAGCCACAGTAATGAAAACAGCTTGGTACTGGCATAAAAACAGTCTTGTGGATCAATGGAATAAAATTGAAGACCCAGACATTAACCTACACACCTATGAACACTTAATTTTTGAAAAAGAGGCCAAATATATTCAATGGAAGAAAGATAGTGTCTTCAACAAATGGTGTTGGCATAACTGGATGGTAGTGTGTAGAAAATGAAAATCAAAGACTTCAACATAAACCCAGCTACACTGAACTTGATAGAAAAGACAGTGGTAAATACCCTTCAATGCATTGGCACTAGTACCACTTCCTAAATATAACACCAGTAGCACAGACACGAAGAAGAACAATCAATAAGTGGGACCTCCTGAAACTGAGAAGCTTCTGTAAGGCCAAGGACACAGTCAATAAGACAAAACAACAGCCTACAGAGTGGGAAAAGATTTTTACCAACCCTACAAGTGACAGAGGATTGGTCTCTAAAATATATAGAGAGCTCAAAAAACTAGAGCCTAAAACCTTTAAAAACCCAATTAAAAAAATGGGGCTCAGAACTAAAAAGGGAATTTTCAGCAGAAGAATTACAAATGGTTGAAAGTCACATGAAAATGTGCTCTACATCTTTAGCCATCAGAGAAATGCAAATCAAAACATCTTTGAGATACCACCTTACACCTGTCTGAATGGCTTAGATTCAAAACACAGATTACAGCCTATGCTGGAAAGAATGCAGAGTAAGGGGAACACTCCTCCGTTGTTGGTGGGAGTGTACACTGGTTCAGCCACTTTGGAATGCAGTATGGCGGTTTCTCAGAAAACTGGAAATCAATCTCCCCAAGAATCCAGCAATACTACTCTTAGGCATATACTCTAAAGATGCACATTCATACCCCCAAAGCGTTAGCTCAACTATGTTCATAGCAGCATTATTCATAATAGCAAGAACCTGGAAAAAACATAGATGCCACTCACTGAGGAATGGATTAACGAGCTGTGGTGCATCTACAGAATGGAGTACTACTCAGCACTAAGAAAAAATGATATACTAAAATTTAATGGATGGATATGGAGAATATCCTCCTGAGTGAGGTATCACAATCTCAGAATGAGAAGCAGGGGATGTACTCACTCATTTGTGGACTTTAAAAAATATATAAAAAGAGAAAGATATCATTGTACACAAGAACTCAAAGCTAGAACATAGCTAAATGACACAATGCCTCACTTTTGCATTGATAGCCTCTGGCAGAGGGGTGGGTAAGGAAAGACTTGTTTCATTTAAGGGTCTGGCCACAGGGAGTTTAATTATGCTCCAGTAAGCAAAAGGGCAGCATGAATGGGCGGTTTTGTAAATGGGGAGATCGTAAGTGTGGGCATGATACTGAGAGGTCTGATATCTGAGTTTGATGAAGTGTATGATGTAAAAAGACCAAATGATAAATATATATATGAAAAAAATTTAAAAATGAAAAAATGAATACTCTGATTAATATCAGAGTTTCACTAGCATTACAACTTTTAAAGGCTTTTTTATTTTTTAAGTTTTATGGAATTACATATGTATTTGTCTTAGTTTTTTAACTTATAGTAGTAGAATTCTGTAGTAAGTCCATATGTTCCTGTGTTTGTTTTTAGTATGGAGTATTTTATTAGTATTTCAAGTATTTCAAGGTTATAAAGCATGCATTTGTTAAAATCATTCATTGAATTTAGGTTTAACTTTGCTATCTAAAAACTCCAGTTTTTTCAGAATCTTCAATTTATTGAAACAAATTTATAATGTATGTCCTTATGATTTTCTGGAATTTCATTCATATCTGTTATAATGTTTGCCTTTCAATTCCTAGTTTTATTGAAGTAGGTCTTCCCTTCTTATTTGTTTAATTTGATTAAGAACTTGCCAATTGTGTTTAATCCTTAATAAAGGAAGAAAGAAAGAAAGAAAGAAATTTTAAAAGAAGAAGAAACTAATAGTCCTATCCAGATATGATGGCTATGTATGAACCATAACAATGACTAAAATGACATGATAATCTTAATGGCACAGTAGTGGCACACATACCTTAGTGGTAACCAACAATTTTCTAGTTGAACTTAAGATACACTCAACAAGCGGAAAATTATACCTGGTACCAGAAATCTAGCCAATTACCCAGGACTAGTGAAATCATGGGTCTTATAAGAGAACCTACAACCATCACTTTACTAAACCAGCATAATGCCTAACTACTCTCTAGATATCTGTCTTTATGCTCACTAATAAGTATAGTCCTCATCCCTCAACAAGGAAATGTTTCTTTACAACAGACAGTGATCATTACAGCAAATCACAACCAATCAAAATGCAGAGTTGTGAAGTCCAATCACTAACGAATATATCTACAAAATAACTCCTTCACCTGTTTTGTTTTGTTTTTTTAATGAGATTGTGTCTTCTAGTGCCTCTAGATTGGACTGACTTATGTGGAACACCACTGCTACTCAATCTGTGGACAGCATCATTCTATATGCTATGGTCATAGTTTTGGTAAAAAGAAACAAGGTTGCTGAACAACAACACTCATCTCTTTTTGCTTGTTGACTATGGATATAATGGCTAACTGTCTCATGTGTTTTCTACCTCACAATCCCTGTCATAGTGATTGTACCTTCGAATGTGGGCCAAATAAATCCTTCCTCTCATTAAAAAACAAACAAACACATTTGCTACATCTAATTTATCTGTTAAACTAGGGCAGAAATTTTTTGTATTGTTATTAGTGTATATTAATTGTGCATAGTAATGAGTTTTATTATGACATTTCCATACATGCATGTATAGCACTTTAGTCATATTTACCCTTTCTACATTGCTGCTGGGCTTATCGTCCATTCTGCTCATTTCCTTTCTTATCCCTAAAAAGCACCTCTACTTTTTGTTGTTGCTGTTTAGATTCCACATCTAAGAGAAAATATGAAATACTTGTCTTCCTGAGGTAGGCTTATTTCACCCAATATGATGTCTCTAGTTCCCTTTATTTCACTATGAAGAATACGGCTTTGCAAATGGCTACTTAAAACTGGGAGAGGGAAAATCAGTTTTCTTCAATGAATTGTTCCTGGGTATATGAACCACACTAAAGGCAGACACCACGCTCTACAGTAGCTAGCCAACACAAAATGGACTCCATAGTTTTCTCTATGCTTTTTGTTTAGTTTTGATGTTTTTTTTTTGTCTTATTGATTTTCATTTTTAGTTTGTCTGTTTTGATTTTTCTCTTTTTTATTTTTGTTTTTCTTTCTTTTTTGGTAGGTAAGCAACATGAATTTGGGTGGGTAGGGATAAGGGAAGGATCTGAGAGGAGTTGATAAAGGGAAAGGAGTATAATCAAATCTATTGCAAGAAAAAAATTAAATAAAAAATTTTAATAAAAGAATATGGTTTTGTTTTCCTTAACAGCCACATTATATTCCATTGTTTAGTAGCACATGGAATTATGGGCCATGTTACAATTGCTGTCAACTTAGATGTAACAAAGCACAGAATGACTAATAGAATATTAACAGAAAACATGAGAGAAACTTCGACCTCACTTACTTAAGAAGAAATTCGAAAGCTCAGAACTCTACTCTTCCTCACACTCTATTGGCTGGAGTGCTAACAATGGCACACTATCAAATATGATAAGATACTAACCTTCTATGTACAGCTATTTTTATAAATTTGAATTAAATCTTACCTTCCATTTCATGAGCTACTCTAAATGGCTTTCTTCTTTATGTTACCTTAATGCTGAATGTTTTAGTACAGCAGTTCACTTTCTGCACAAAATTTTTGTTTGGGGTTAATTGTTCTAACTCTTTTTCCCCAATAGACTTTATTGAAGTTAACTTATTTTTTCAAATGTCTTACACCGTTTCACACATAGTAGGATCTCAGCAATCATGTTTTTAATTCCTAATATGTACATACAGGAAGAATGATTATTAGTTGTAAGATCAATGGTGTTTCCTGAAGGAACTAACATTCATTTGAGATGAGACTTGAGGGATAAATAAGAGGCAATAGAAGTATACTGCAGGAGAGAGAGAGAGAGGATTCCAAATGGAGAGAATATCCAGGAGAGAGCATGCAGCTTGGCGGGGAGTGGAAAATCAATAGATTTGGAGATGGAGGGAAGTAGGGGGTGAGACTTCAACAGGGAAGCAGTCATGATGGGCTGTGCAATCCCTGCTGAGATTTTCTATTTCCTCCTGAGGGCAGTGGAAGAGCTGCTGAAAACATTATGCTGTTCTTGAGCTGCCTTAAAATTTTCCAATGAAATGAATATTTGTTAATCTTCCTTAAAAGCATTTGAAAAAGGAGACTTCCTGAAATTCTGAGTAAAGTATTCCTTCATTTAGCCAAGATCTGCATGGAAGTTTCTTTTCTATCTAACTGGCCTCTCTGGAGCTTATGTATATTTACATTTTTATTATTGTTTGGGTGACTTAAACTCATTACTATTTTCTATGCATTTCCTATATAGTGGTGAAGTTTTAGGGAACACGAAAGACCCCTGTAGTACATGTTAACCTGACTATTGTTTTAGTAGTTTGAATGAGGAGAAGTCTAACCCAAACAATTAAACAAGAACTGTTTCTGGAAACGTTTGTGTTCCCAGAGAGATGAGATAGCTGTCTGGAGTCCTCTCTCCCTTGAAAAAATAATTCTATTTTTTATTACTATATTTGTTATTGAACCTGAGAATGTATGACCTTTATTTGCAAGAAGCTGAATACATGGAAAACAGCCAAATCATCTCTATCAGTGAAGTGAGTCTAACAACTTACATACATTTAAATAACCAAATATTTTAAAATCAGGCTTCTATTAGAATTTGAACTTAAAATTTCTTCCATTGGCTTTTGGTTTTGAACCTTATTTGACTAATGGTACTATTTTAAAAGACAATAGACCAATAAGATGTGAGGCCTAGCTGAAGAAAGTAGGTCACTGGGGCTAGATCCTTGGGGTTAATTCAATCTGGCTCCTTCCTACTCTCTTCTTTCTAGACTACCTACCATGTGATGAATTCTGTCACTATGGACCTGTTCCACCATGACTTCCTCACCAATGTAGACTGAAATGCTCTGAGAAAGAAACCAAGAGAAACTGTTTCTCCCTAAATGAATTGTCAAATATTTTATCCCAGTAAAGAGAACAACAACTGACATACTTCCTGTGTCTTTTAATGTTGTTCCAAGCTGGACTTACTATCTGGTCAAATATCCTGGTCAATTGGATACAAAATACAGATGCCTAGAGCACCCTTGATATTTGCTGTACTTTAGGACCAGCAAGCTCGGTGCTACCTGCTTCCTAAGACTTATTGCATCTTTTCTACCTCCTTTACAGTCTGTATACTTTCTGTATCTAGTTCCAGGCTCCTGAAATCTGGAGTAATATTACAAAATTAAAATCTAATCCTATGATTACTCTGCTTAAAATTTCTAAATGATGCTCTACTGCTTTCAGGAAAATACTAAAGCTTATGAAAAGATTACACAAGTCCTTCATAAGCAAAACTCTGCTCACATCTCTAATTCTCTCTCACTCCTCCCCTAAGATTTTCTGATGCCTCCTCTTCATCTACCAGCAGACATAGCAAATTCTTACTTTATCTTGTACAGTTTTCTTTTTTTAAACAAGCTTAACTTCACATCTTTGTTTGACTGGCCTCCAATGTTCAATCTAGATAACTTTTACCTAACTCATCCACTTTTAGCTTCTAGGTTGCCCTCTCCCTCAATGCATAATTTTATTATAACACTTAAGATGTTATGTACGGGATGGGAGCTGGCTTAGTGGATATAACATGTACCACTTCTTCTGAGGCTCCTCTTCAGAGGACCTAAGTTTGATTCCTAGCACCCACATAGGTGGCTTACCACTGCTTGTACCTTCAGCTCTAGGAGATCTGACTCCCTCCTTTGGCTTCTGAAGGCACCTACACTCATGTGCACATATTCACACACATATGCAAACATATAATTAAACATATATCAATTTAAAAAGACATTATGTGAAAGGCTTGCTAACCCTTTGACTAAATGTATGCTTCATATAAAGTACAAGTCTGTTACACTCTTCGTGTAAGTATAATGGTTAGCATAGTTCCCAACACATAATTGAAGAACCCCAAGATTACTTGTTTAAAAAGTGATCTTCTTTTTTTATTTTCATAAAGTTAAAATGGCTAACAAAACCCTTCAGGACTGTATATCCATCTTGGGAATGAAAAGATAGTTAGAGACGTCCCAGCTAATAGCAAGTTCCACACTCAGACCTTGGAGACAGAGGATCCAGGACTACTTTAGGATGGTTATCTGAAAATATGATGTTGGCAAACAAACATAAAGGATGATAGGTGTGGGACACTTAGTTCCTTACCAATCTTAGCAATCTGTGAGTGCAATGCAATTATGGTAGACACTTATCTCTATTTATTCGTAATACTAATTTATAAGGGATTGGAGCTAGTTTGAAGAGCATGTTTGATATAACAAAGTTACTTTAAAAGTACAGAATTGAAGATAATAGACAATAGAGGCAAAGAAACAAAATATCTCTGTTTTTTCTAGTAGATTAATGTGGTTGGTAGGTAAAATATTTAAGATTAAAACATTTTAGAACACAGCAAATAAAAACTAATAAAACTCTTCTAGGGGAATAGAAATAAAGCAGAAGCTCGAAGTAGTAATTATACAAAAGTTATAGGCTTCCTTGCCAGTAAACTGCCATCCAGAATTGGGTTTAATTGGGTCCGGGAGTGGGATTCAGCTATTTAAGACTGCCTCATAATTAAAATATGATTGAAATGACCTATTGCTCTATTAGTAGAATGGTGGTAGCCTAGTGTCAGAATAAGCTGGGCACTTTCAGAAAGCTATATAAAACCTGGGCTTTAGTGGGTCAGGTAGAGCCACCCCCACACTGTCAGTCAGAAAAATGACAACATCATAGAGAACAACAATATGTCTCTCTCCCTAACCTTCCACTCACCATAGTTCTGAATGCTATAACCCCAAGACATGAAGAAACAAATATTAAGAAAAGTTGACAAACATCCAATTTTACAAAATAGACGAAAATAAAAATGACTTTCATATTTACATATGCTCATAAAAGAGGCAAAAAATTAATAATAATAAAGAGCAGATATTTATAAAATGTAAGTTTTAAAATGTGACTAAAATGAAATAAGAACAAGTGGAATTGAGTGCGTCATTTAGAAATCTTGGAAATAAAAATACAACTATATAAACAAACCAATCAATGAAAGAGGTCAGTTCTGGGTTAGACATAGTCAAAAAGATTAGTTAATTGAAAGATAGTCCTGTGACCCTTCCGATACCAATCCAACTATAGGAACACCTGACTCACTCTTGAGGGAGGAGGGACAAAACTGGATTTGGCCAGGAGTGGAGACTGATCCAAGCATTATTGGGTTAGTGGGACCATAGGACTGTCTGCTCCCTGCCCAGGGAGGGGATGGGGAGATGTGGAGAAGAAAAAATGACCTGATGTGGTGGGACGGGGAAGGGACCTTAAATAAGGATATACAGGAATGGAAAAAAAAATTCAGAGGGAAAGCTGAACACAAAGAAAATATATGTGTAGCAATCTTATTTGCATTATCACCCTTGATAAGTCATGCTTATGATTTTTATCTTCTTTATAGTTATTGTTAACTTTTCAGCATTTTAAATTCATTTTACTGCTTTTCTTGATAAATACAAAATAAATAAAGAAAAAAAAAGAAAAAAAAAGAAAAATAGTCCTGTGAAACTTAAAGAACATACTACAAAGATATAAAAAGTTTCAAGGAAAACTGGTAGAGAGGGATAGAAAAGGTGCCAATGTACGTGTAATTGGAATTCAAAGCAGAATATCCTAAATTATGGTAGAGATGGGTAAAAACCAGTTAAACTAAAAATCATACCAAATTCTTAACAATAACAAAAACAAAGTAAGACAGATTATACTGAAATCTCAGGACACCAATGGCAAAGTGAAAAACTTAAAAGTTATAAGAATGAAAAGACTATCTTGAAAAGGAAATAAATCTATGATGTAATTTCAGCTATAGTAGATATCAGACACTGGATTTTCAAACTGACAAGGGAAGGCAATCAACTTACAACTTCATTTTCGGCTAAAGTATCATTTCATGATGAGAATAAATACAGTTATCTTCAATAGTAAAGAAATCATATGTGAACCAGGGGGAATATTTTATAACTGAATCCAGAAGAGTGAGGAAAGAAATATATATAGTATAAAATGGTAAATTTAGTTATTTAGCATTAATCTTTAAAGAAATAATTATATATTACATGGTTTTAAAATGATCTAACTAAAATTTTAGACAAAGGGGTAGAGAGTTCAATTTCCAGCACTCATCTCACAACCATCTGTAACAGTTCTAGTGGGTCTGGGGCCCTCTTTTGACATCTGTGGGCAGTTCATGCATGCATGTGAAACACATGCATGTAAAACACCCATACACATATAAGATAATAAAATTTTAAAAAATAAAATTCTAACAAATAAAAATAAAGTAGAAAGCTGTAGTTGGAAGTTTCTCTCCCAGCCAGAAACTCCAAAGTACCAGCAAATCCTTCCCAAATAATTGACTCAGAGGATTATTATTATAGTAACAGTTGGGCCAGTAGTTCAAGCATATTAGTATCAAACTCTTACTCTTAAATTAACCAATATTTCTTACCTATGTTTAACCACATGGCTTTGCACCATTTCTCAGTTCAGCATTCTCACCTTTCTTCCTCTGTGTCTAGCTTGTGACTGTTTCTCTGCCTTTCCTTTTCCCAGAAGTCTCCTAGTCTGGTCACCTGCCTGTACTCCCTGCCTGGTCACTGGCCAATCAGCATTTTATTAAAAAAACAAGAGCAACAAATCTTTACAGAGTATAAGAGCATAATGCCACAGCAGAAAGCTAAATCACAAATTCTAGTTGTTATTTAATGAAAACTCAAAGCCAGATATTGGGGAAAAGCTGGAATATCAGCGAGAGAAAACAGACCACAGTCATTTCTCACTCAGCAAACTTCTCAGGGTAAAGGCTATCCTTCAGAGTTCTCAGCCTGGCTCGTCACTTCTACAGAATACCACAGGGTCTGCCTATGCCTCCTTAAATATCTTTTTCACCCAGGTGAAGTTCCAGGTTCAACTCTGCAGCATAATTCTAGAGTTAAGATGAAAGGTGTGAGTTACTACTGTTTGGTAGTTAGACTTAAACTTACAGAAATAAAGAAAGATCTCTGTCCTCTATAGTTATGGAATTAAAGGCATAGGTCAACACTCAGGTCTTTCTCATGCTGGGATTAAAAGCATGAGTTACCATTCTCTGACTCTCTAGTTTGACAGTGGGTAGATCTGTTCTCTGATATTCCAGACTGGTGTTTACTAAAAACAAAATATATCATGACAGGAAGTTTGTAAGACAGTAGACACAGATTTGTGATATAAAAAGATATCAAACAGTTCTAGAGTTGGAAAAGACATTTATAATGAAATCTAGGTTGGTGAAAATGTAAGAATAGCTACTAAAACAAAATAGAAGTATATGACTTCAAAAGTAGAAGTAAGAAGGAAGGACTTTCTACCCAATCAATTTTCAACCCAATACTTAAAAGACTAATAAAAAATGCAAAATAATATGACATAAATAAGCTGAAGTATACTCATAATACAGAATGGTATATAAAGTATGGTACCATTAATACAATGTTTTAAAAAGCAAAGAAATACAGATTATTTTCAGATAGACATCTGTGTGGGGATCTCATTAAACATGGATGAAGAAGATGAATAACTATATCTGTGAGAAGGAAGGATAGAAGAAGATAGGAATGGAGAACAGAGAGGACATTAACTGTATATTTTACTTCTTTTCAAGTTTATGTGGTGAGTGTGTTGTGGGGTTAATATTTTATGAACCTGGGAAATGAGATCACAGTTGTAGTTTTCTAGGCATTGAAAGTACTAAAATAATTGTGTGTCTGTGGAACATACTATAATTTGCATTTTCCAAATACAAACAATTTTTGAAGAATTTTGATCAATTTAAATATGTAAACTCTCAAAGAAATTGAAGCCATTTTGAAAATTCCAAGTTTTAGTAAAGTCATACATACACAGAATAGTGTTTTGTGAAACCTGATTAACCCAGAAATTCTGTCCTTTCTCTTATGAAAGGATAGCATTAAACTGATAGCTAATGTTTGACATCAGCAACTTTCTTCCTAGCCATAGGGACACTTTCAAGCTACCTAACACATTTTCCATGTCATATTATCTTCCTTTTCTTCTAAGTCGAGACAGAGTACACTTTAACCTATGCTTCAGCTTCAACTTCCTACTCTCACAGTATGACGTTTAAAGAAATCATCCTGTGAAATAATATTTACTATCCTCACCAGTATCCACTGACTGGATTGCTTTGAAATGTGGTCAGTGAGGCTTCTGCCAGGGAAGCAGGTAGACTGACTACGGCACTCCACCTATCTTTCCTCCAATTCCAGTCTCCCAGTTTCATCCCCAGCTCTGTAGCAGAAAACCCGCTGCAGCTTCCCTCTGTCCTCCACCCTTCCTCTGTCTCCACTAGTTCACCCCAATCTTCCCCTTCAGACATGTTTCCTCTACTCAATGCTTTGTCCCAGTCCCCAAATCCTACCAGGGAAGCAAGTATGTTGGCTGAAGATTGTCACTTCTCCTTTCAATCCCCAGTCTCATCAACAGTTTTGTAGCAGACCTGCTGTGGTTTCTCTTCACTCTGTTCTCATTTTCAGGGCATTACCTAAGCAGAACCTCGTAGAACACGCTGCTTTTCTCCTTCTTGGGAAACCTCACCACTGCTTCTTACACATTCCCATTCCTAAGTCTCAGATGTTATTACCCTGAAACACATTTTACCTGGAACCTCAAGTAGCCACACTCATTAGGACCCCAGGAAGATTTTTCTATCAGGCAAGGGTAGCCATCATATTCTCTTAGGAACCAGAGAGGGAAACAGAAACCAAAGAACAAAACACATACCCACCAAAGACAGGAACAGATATCAGCACCTAAAATTACAATCTTTCTCTTTCCAAATGCCTAGACAACAGTGAAAACACAACCAATAACAGTCAGAATAATATGTCTCCAATTGAGCGTAGCAACCTTGCCACAGCAGGCCGTCAGTTTTTCAATATAGCTGAAGCAACAGCAAAAGACCTTTGCCAGGAGGAGGGGCACATGTTTTTAATTACATAACTTGAGAGACAGTCATGAGATCTCTGTGAGTTTGAATCAACATTATCTACACAAACAGTTCTAGAATAGCCAGAGCTACACGGAGAAATTTTGTTTAGAAAAATTTTTTAAAGGAAGTAAAAAAATCTTAAAAGAGCCTTTATGAATATGCTAGAGGTCCTTAAGGAGGAAACAATAAATCCATTAAAGCAACTTATAATAACACATGCATACAACAGTTCAAAACACAAAAGTGAAAATAGAATAAATAAAGAAAATACAAACTGAGGGAAAACTGGAAATGAAAAAAAAAATGAACTGGAACAGGAACTACAGAGGCAAGCTTTACCAACAGAATATAGGAGATAAAAGTGAGAACTCAGGCACTGAAGACATAATACAATAAATAGATACAATGGTCAAAAAATGTTAAATCTAAAAATTTTCTTGATACAACACATCCAGGATATCTGAGACACTACGTAAAGACCAAACATAAGAATAATAGAAATAGAGGAAGGAGAAGATTTCAAACTCTAAGACTCAGAAAATATATTCAACGATTTCATAGAAAAAAATTTCCCAACTCAAAGAATGACATACTTATAAAGGTACAAGAAACTTACAGAATACCAAATAGATTGGGCCAGAAAGGAAAGACTCTTTGACACATAATAATCAAAACAACAAACACACAGTACAATGAAAGAATATTAAAAGCTTCAAGAGAAAAAGGCCAAATAACATATAAAGGCAGACCTATTAGAACTATTCACAATATTCTAGAGGCCAAAAGTCCTGGACATATTTCTTGTAAATTCTTAAGAGGTCTTAAATGCCAGCCCAGACTACTAAACCCAACAAAATTTTCAATCATATGGTGAAAGTAAGACATTCCATGATAGAACAAAATTTAACTATTGTCTTTCTACAAATCTACTCCTACAGAAGGTGCTAAAGGGAGATTACCTACACCCAAGAAAACACAGGAAATATATAATCTCAGAACAGTAAAATCAAAAGAGGGAAAGCACCTACCACCACCAACAATAACAACAAAATAACAGGAATCAAAAATTATTGATCATTGATATCTCTCAACATTTATGGTCACACTTGCCCAATAAAAAAGATACAGACTAACAGAATAAATGAAAAAACAGGACCCATTCATCTGTTGCAACCAAGAAACATAACTCACCATCAATGATAGACATCACCTCAGGGTAAAAGGATGAAAAAAATATTTTAAGCAAATGGACCAAAGAATCAAGCTGCTGTAACCATTTTAATATCTATCAAAATAGATTTCAAACCAAAACTAATAAGAAACAATAGGGAAGGACACTACATACTCATTAAAGAAAAATTACATTAAAAAGACATTGCAATTCTTAACACCTATGCCCCAAACACAGGGGGACCCAAGTTTATAAAAAGAAACATTACTACAGCTTAAAAAATTACATATTCACATGCTGATATTAGGTGACGGCAATATTCTAGTTTCACTAATAGACACTTCATACAAAAAAGAAAAAAATACTAAACACAGAACTGGTAGGGCTAACATGTTTTATTAACCAAGTAGACGTAACATATTTACAGAACATTTCACCCAAACATAAAATAATATGCCTTATTCTTACCACTTCATAAAATTTTCTCTAAAATTGACCACATACTTGTACACAAAGCCAGTTTCAACATATACAAGAAGACTGAAATAACTTCTTGCACCCTATCAGACCACCACATATTAAAGCTGGATATCAATAACAGAAAGCTTAGTGAAGTGGTCTCAAGTTGGCACAAAACACACCTAGACACCAAATTCTCAGCACAAAGGGGATTTATTAACCTGGAAGGACAAGTGGAGATGGTCAATACCTCTTGCTTAGAAATAGACAGCTATAGGTGCTTCTGCAGGAGTGGATTTTAAGGAGAAAAAGGTGAATTCTATGTTAGTCTGAGTTGGTAAGTCCTGATTGGATATGTTAGCCAATGAGGCCAAATAATGAATTTTGATTGCGGGTCCATGGTGTTTTGATAGCTGGACCTTGAAATTA
The DNA here is from genome assembly GCA_004025045.1 of Sigmodon hispidus. Lineage (NCBI taxonomy): Eukaryota > Metazoa > Chordata > Mammalia > Rodentia > Cricetidae > Sigmodon > Sigmodon hispidus. The sequence continues at coordinate 40,548 of PVIH01016389.1, forward strand.
GCCAAATAAAGAAATAGACCTTGGTGGCTAGCTTTAGGAATCTGATCTAATGATTTACCAAAGATGTGGGGGAGGGAAGGGCAAGACCTTCTGGCACCATGTTTGTAATGCTTGGGTCTCTTAGAGAGCTCTTCACTTTCTAACTAATTAAAACTGAACAACTCACTACTGAATGAAAGAGGGTCAAGGCAGAAATTAAAGACTTTATAGAATTCAATGAAAACAAACACAGAACATATTCAGACTTTTAAGACACAATGAAGTTCATAGTGCTAAAAGTTCATAGCACTAAGTCTCAACATAACAAAATTAGAGAGAGATCTTATACTAGTAATTTAACAGCACACCTGAAAGCTCTAAAAAACATGAAGAAATGATACCCACAATGTTTAGGTGATAAGAAATAATCAAACACAGAGCTAAAATCAATAAAATCAGAAATAAACAATAAAAAGAACCAATGAAACAAAGAGTTGGTTCTTTGAGAAAATCTGCAACATTGAAAAACCATTATCCAAAATAACTAAAAGATACAGATAGAATAGCCAATTTAATAAAATTAGAAACAAAAGGGAGTATAACAACAGACACTGAGGATGGAGAATCATAAGGAAATATTTTAAACACCTGTACATCAAATTGAAAATACAAAAGAAACAGATAATTTTCTAGATACATAGCACTCAGCAAAGTTAAATCAAGATCACATAAGCAATTTAAACAGACCTAAGACCCCTACTGAAATGGAAGCATCTATTAAAATCTACCAACCATATAAAGCCCATGAGATGATGCTAGTACAGAATTCTATCAGTCTTTCAAAGAAAAGTTAATGCCAATACTCTTCAAATTGTTCCACAAAGTAGGGGACTTTGCTCAATTTCTTTTACAAGGCCACATTTAACCAGATATTCAAACCACATAAAGATCCAGCAAAGAAAGAATTACACACCAATTTCTCTTATGAGCATAGATGCTCAAATTCTCAATAACATACTTCCAAATCAAATTGAAGAAGACATAAAAAAAAAATAATCTGCTATGATCAAGTAGGCTTTCTTCCAGAGATGCAGGGATGGTTCAGCATATATAAACCTATAATTCTAATCTGTATGTAAGCAAAATGAAAAGCAAAAACCACATAATCATTTTATTAGATACAGAAAAACCCTTTGACAAAATCCAACACCACTTCATGATAAAAGTTGTGTAATTATATAGATATATGCAAAATACATATTCAATATAATAAAGGCAGTTTACAGTCAGTCCTTAGCCATAAAGTTAAATGAAGATAAACACAAAGCAATCCCACTAAAATTATGAAAAAGACAAGGTTGTCTACTCTCTCAATACCTATTCAATATAGTTCATGAAGTCTTAGCTAGAGCAACAGAACACCTGAAGAAAATCAAGGGGATAAAAACTGAAAAGGAAAAAGCCAAAGTTTATGTGGCTTCAGATGATATGATAGCATATATAAGTGATCCTAAAATTCTACCAGGAAACTCTTACAGCTAATAAAACACTTTCAAAAAGTAGCTTCATACAAAATTAACTCACAAAATCAGTAGTCTTCTTACATACAAAAGATTAATGGCCTGAGCAAGAAATCAGTGAAACAACACCTTTACAATAGCAACAAATAATAAAAAATGTCTTGGAGTAACTCTAACCAAGCCCATGAAAAAATTGTCTGTTAAAAACTTCAAGTTACTGAAGAAAGAAATTGAAGAAGTTATCAGAAGATGGAAAGATTTCTGGTGGTCATGGATCAGTAGAATTAATAGAGTAAAAATAACCGTCATACCAAAAGCAATCTACAGCTTCAATGCAATTCCCATCAAAATACCAATGCAATTTTTTACAGACCTTGAAAGGATATTTCTCAACTTCATATGAAAAAACAACAAACACAGAATAGTTAAAACAACTCTAAATAGTACAGTAGAAGTGCTGGAGGTCTCACCATCCCCAAATTCAAGTTGTACTGCAAAAGTATAGTGATAAATACAGCATGGCATTGACACAAAACAAACACATTGATCAAAAGAATATAGATCAAGATTCACACATAAATTCACACACCTGTGGATACACAGGTTTTTTTTTTTAAATAAAAGGCAGAAACACACGCTGGAAAAACAAATGGTGCTGGCCAAACTAGATGTCCACATGTAGAAAAATGCATATAGAACCATAACTATCATCCAGCACAAAACTCAAATCCAAATTGATAAAAAACTTAACATATGTTCCGGGACCGGGTGCTGTCTGCAGAGTCCCAGCTCACTCTGTGGCAGGGGCAGATAGAGTCTGCCTCTCAACATACCCACAGCTGCTGCTGAGGGAATTTGCACGGCTACTCACCTCAATGTCGAACTGAGCAATCAGATAACTACAGGAGTCCCTGAAGGACAGACTCAGACCCCGCCCAGAGAGGTGACAGGAGGCACACAAGCCTGAGTGCCACAACTGACCAGGACCCATCTAATCGTGAACCACTGAAGCTATGGGCAAACGTCAGTGCAAAAAATTATATAATAATACAAAGAATAACATGGTAACTCCAGAAGAGAGTGGTGATCTTACAAATACAAGACCTGAACTGAGCAATGAAGAGGAAACAGAAGGTAGCAATACCAAAAATTCCTTTTTGATGATCATCAAAGCTATCAAAGAAGATATGAAAAATAGCCTTAAAGAAGTAGAAGAAAATACAAACAAAAAATTGGAAGAGATGAACAAATCTATGAAAAAAACATGCCAGGAACTAAAAGCTGAAATGGAAGCAATAAAAAAGGCACAAAATGAGGCAAAGATGGAAATAGAAAATCTGAAGAAAAAAGCTGGAACCACAGATTCGAGCATAACAAACAGAGTTCAAGAGATGGAAGATACAATCTCTGAAGTGGAAGACTCAGTAGCTCAAATAGATATATCAGTCAAAGAAAATAGTAAAACTAAAAAAGCCATCACTCAAAATGTTCAGGAAATCTGGGACACCATGAAAAGACCTAATTTGAGAATAATAGGAATAGAAGAAGGAGAAGAATACAAGCTCAAAGGCACAGATAATGTTTTCAATAAAATCATAGAAGAAAACTTCCCTAACCTGGATAAAGAAATGCCTATAAAGATACAAGAAGCTTACAGAACACCAAATAGAAATGATCCCAAAAAATGTCAGCGCGCCATATTATAATCAAGCCACAAAACATACAGAAGAAAGAAAAAATTTTAAGAGCTGCAAAAGAAAAGGGCCAACTCACATATAAAGGCAGACCCATCAGAATAATGCCTGACTGTTCAATGGAAATGATGAAAGCTAGAAGGGCTTGGTCAGAAGTTATACAGACGCTAAAACAGCATGGCTGCCAAACTAGAATACTATACCCTGCAAAATTATCAATCACCATAGATGGAGTAAACAAGGTATTTCAGGACAAAGTCAGACTGAAAGAATATCGATCTACCAATCCAGCACTACAGAGAGTATTAGAGGGAAAACTCCAACCTAAGGACCCCAGATATACACACAAAATCACAAACAATCAATAATTCCACAGATGAATACCCTAGAGAAAGGAAATACAAACAAGTTGCCACCAAAAATGGCAGGAAATATGAATCAATGGTCACTAATTTCCCTTAATATCAATGGTCTCAACTCTCCTATAAAATGTCACACACTAACAAGATGGATACAACAACAGAAGCCATCTTTCTGTTGCCTACAAGAAACACACTTCAACCGCAAAGACAGACACAGGCTTAGAATAAAGGGTTGGGAAAAGATTTTCCAGTCAAACGGTCCTAAGAAACAAGCAGGGGTTGCAATCCTAATATCTAACAAAGTAGACTTTAAGCTAAAAGCAGTTAAAAGGGACCAAGATGGTCACTACTTATTCATCACAGGAAAAATTGGTCAAGAGGAGATTTCAATCTTGAAAATTTATGCCCCTAATATAAGGGCACCTACTTATGTAAAAGAAACACTGCTAAAGCTCGAATCCCACATCAGTTCTTACACCCTAATAGTGGGAGACTTCAATACCCCACTTTCAACCCTGGATAGATCAACTAGACAGAGTCTCAACAGAGAAATAAGGAGTCTAAAAGAGGTTATGATCCAAATGGATTTAATAGATATCTACAGAAGCTTCCACCCAAAGGCAAAGGAATATATATATTTCGCAGCTCTTAATGGAACTTTCTCCAAAATTGACCACATAATTGGTCACAAAGCAAATATCAGCAGACACAAAAAATGGAAATAATCCCTTGTAACATATCGGACCACCAGGGCCTAAAGTTAGAGTTCAACAACATCAAAACCCAAAGAAAGCCTACCAACTCATGGAAACTAAACATCACTCAGCTGAAGCATCTCTGGGTCAAGGAAGAAATTAGGAAAGAAATCAAAGTCTTCCTAGAATTCAATGAAAATGAATCTACAATGTATCTAAACTTGTGGGACACAATGAAAGCAGTCTTAAGAGGAAAATTCATAGCGCTAGATGAGTATATGAAAAACCTTGAGAAATCCCACACTAGAGAACTAACAGCACAGCTGAAAGCCTTAGAACAATTAGAAGCAAACTCACCTAGAAGGAGTAGATGGCAGGAAATAATCAAACTTAGAGCTGAAATCAATAAAATTGAAAAAAAAGAACAATACAAAGAATCAATGAATCTAAGAGTTGGTTCTTCGAGAAAGTTAACAAGATCAATAAGCCCTTAGCCAAACTAATCAAAAAACAGAGAGAGAGTGTTCAAATCAACAAAATCAGAAACAAAAAGGGGGACATAACAACAGACCCCTAGAAAATACAGAGAATTATCAGATCATATTTTGAAAATTTCCATAGAAGAAATGGACAGCTTTCTAGACAGATACCATCTACCAAAATTAAATGAAGATCAGATTACTTACCTAAACAGGCCTATAACCCTTAAGGAAATTGAAGCTGTCATTAAAAACCTCCCCAAAAATAAAAGCCCTGGTTCAGATGGTTTCAGTGCCAAATTCTACCAGACATTCAAAGAAGAATTACTACCGTTACTCCTCAAACTATTTCACACAGTAGAAACTGAAGGAATATTGCCAAATTCCTTTTATGAGGCCACAATCACCCTAATACCCAAGCCACTCAAAGACACAACAAAGAAGGAGAATTACAGACCAATTTCCCTCATGAATATTGA
>PVIH01016390.1:0-31873 GCA_004025045.1 Sigmodon hispidus
AAAATAGAAGTGAGATAAGATTGGTCCCTATATATTTCATCTATTTTCTGTCCCACTTCAGGTGGCTTTTCTGACGTGAGACAGAGTTTTTAAAGTTTTATTTACCAATACGCTTGGGTTTAGAGAGGGAGAAAGCCACTTGCTCCACCTCTAAAGCCAGCCTGTTTTGTTACCAAACCAGGACCCCATATATATATATGTACAGTTGTGAGAGTAGAGAAATTACCCTTGGTGCCTGTGAGTGTCAGGTGTCCTTGTAATCAATCCCCTGTAGTCCTTTTAACATTTCAAAAGTCTGAGCATTCAGCATCCTTTTAGCTTTGTGAAGAGGGTTGTATCCATTCTTCTGTAAAAACAAAATTAAGACCCTGCCCCACCTTAATTATGTGAATGTTCCTTACCACAAATCCAATGGTATTATTGGCACACGAGCCATTACTCCTTCTCAGGAGGGTTCTCCTTTTCGATCCAGCTCTTTATCAATCTCGTTGGTACCCATATTTTCTCTTTTCCTGTGGAAACAAAAGCAAAACCCCTACCCCAATGAAGCACATGCCCTGGCTTCCATTCTGAAGTTAGTACATCCTTAAAATAAACAGGTTGATTCAACTCAGAAGTCCTTTCTATTACCCAGTGTTTCTCTGCAGCTGAAATCCCTTTCTCATCAGCATTTCTCATCAGGCGCCAATTATTGCGGTATAAACCCGCCCTGAGATATGTTTTTAAACAGGGTTTACTTGGAGAAAATAGCTTACAAAACAGAGCCAGTTTTAGGAGATGACAGGATGAGGTTGCAGCGCGCTGGAGCCTTTCTAAGGAAGATTCTTCATCCCCACGCTGTACGTCCGAACTCCCGGGCAGCTGGAGTGAACTGTGCACTCGGTCAGGGAACTCTCGTGAGAGAATGATGACTTCCTGTCCTGGTCCCCTCCCTCGAAGGTCTACTTCTGGAATCCTTTTCAGTTAACCACGCCCAGCTCGTCTCCAGTCCTATGACGCGATTGTTCACAAATATAGTTCCTGATTTCCCGCTACACATAGGTTTTTGGGTTAATGTCTGGATCCTCAATTCTATTCCATTGATCCACAAGTCTGTTTTTATGCCAGTACCAGACTTTTTTATTACTGTGGCTCTATATTATAACTTGAAGTCAGGGATGGTGTTGCTCTGAGCTTCTGAGCAAAATTGTTTTGGCAATCCTGGCTTTCCTGTTATTCCAAATGAAATTGCGTGTTGTTCTTTCAAGGTCCAAGAAATATTGTGTTGGGATTTTGATGGGCAGTTCATTGAATCTGTAGATTGCTTTTGGTAGAATTGCCATTTTTACTATGTTGATCCTACCAATCCAGGAACATGGGAAAGCTTTCCATCTTCTGATATCCTCTTCAATTTCTTTCTTCAGTAATTTAAAATTTTTGTCAAATAGGTCTGTTACTTCTTTGGTTATAGTTACTCCAAGGTATTTAATACTATTTGCAGCTAAAATGAAGGGTGATGTTTCCCTTATTTCTTTTTCAGCTCTTCTATCTTTAGCGTATAGAAGGGCTACTGATTTCTTTGAGTTAATCTTGTATCCTTCTACATTGCTGAAGGTTCTTATCAGCCATAGAAGTTCCTTGGAATAATTTTGTGGGTCACTTATGTATACAATCATATCATCTGCAAATAGAGACAATTTCACTTCTTCTTTTCCAATTTGTATTCCCTTAATCTCGTTTTGTTCCCTTATTGCTTTAGCTAAAACTTCAAGAACTATATTGAATAGATAAGGGGAGAGAGGACATCCCTGTCTAGTTCCTGATTTTAGTGGGATTGCTTTGAGTTTTTCTTTTTCTCCATTAAGTTTGATACTGGCTGTCAGCTTCTTGTAAATCGCCTTTATTATATTTAGGTATTCTCCCTATATTCCTGATCTCTCCAGGGCTTTAATCACAAAGGAGTGTTGGATTTTATCAAAGGCTTTTTCCGCATCTAAAGATATGATCATGTGGCTTTGTTCCTTTAGTTTGTTTATATGATGGATAACATTTACAGTTTTTCGTATGTTAAACCATCCCTGCATTTCTGGGATGAAGCCTACTTGGTCGTGGTGGATGATATTTTTTATATATTGTTGTATACATTTTGCCAGAATTTTGTTGAGAATTTTCCCATCAATATTCATGAGGGAAATTGGTCTGTAATTCTCCTTCTTTGTTGCGTCTTTGAGTGGCATGGGTATTAGGGTAATTGTGGCCTCATAAAAGGAATTTGGCAATATTCCTTCCGTTTCTACTGTGTGAAGTAGTTTGAGGAGTAACGGTAGTAATTCTTCTTTGAATGTCTGGTAGAATTCTGCACTGAAAGCATCTGGACCTGGGCTTTTATTTTTGGGGGAGGCTTTTAATGACACCTTCAATTTCCTTAAGGGTTATAGGTCTGTTTAGGTATTTAATCTGATATTCATTTAATTTTGGTAAATGGTACCTGTCCAGAAAGCTTTCCATTTCTTCTAGGTTTTCCATTTTTGTCATATAGATTTTCAATGTATGACCTGATAATTCTCTGGATTTCATGGGTGTCTATTGTTATGTCCCCCTCTTCATTTCTGATTTTGTTGATTTGAATACTCTCTCTCTCTCTGCTATTTGGTTAGTTTGGATAAAGATTTATCTATCTTGTTAACTTTCTCAAAGAACCAACTCTTTGATTCATTGATTCTTTGTATTGTTCTTTTTGTTTCAATAGTATTGATTTCAGCTCTAAGTTTGATTATTTCCTGGTGTCTACTCCTTCTAGGTGAGTTTGCTTCTAATTGTTCTAAGGCTTTCAGCTGTGCTGTTAGGTCTCTAGTGTGGGATTTCTCTAGGTTTTTCATATAGGCATCTAGTGCTATGAATTTTCCTCTCATGACTGCCTTCATTGTGTCCCACAAGTTTTGGTATGTTGTGGACTCATTTTCATTAAATTCTAGGAAGACTTTGATTTCTTTCTTAATTTCTTCCTTGGCCCAGAGGTGGTTCAGCTGAGTGATGTTTAATTTCCATGATTTGGTAGGCTTTCTGTGATTTCTGATGTTGTTGAACTCTAACTTTAGGTCCTGGTGGTCCGATATGTTACAAGGGATTATTTCCATTTTTTGTATCTGTTGATATTTGCTTTATGACCAATTATGTGGTCAATTTTGGAGAAAGTTCCATGAGGAGCTGAGAAATATGTATATTCCTTTGCATTTGGGTGGAAGCTTCTGTAGATATGTATTAAATCCATTTGCATCATAACCTCTGTTAGACTTCTTATTTCTCTGTTGTGTCTCTGTCTGGTTGACCTAGCCAGGAGTGAAAGTAGGGTACTGACGTCTCCCCCTATTAGAGTGTGAGAACTTATGTGGGATTTGAGCTTTAGCAGTGTTTCTTTTACACAGATAGGTGTCCTTATATTATTGGCATAAATATTTAGGATTGAAATCTCCTCTTGGCCAATTTTTCCTGTGGTGAATAAGTAATGACCAACTTGGTCCCTTTTAATTGCTTTTAGCTTAAAGTCTACTTTGTTAGATATTAGAATGGCAACCTCAGCTTGTTTCTTAGGACCATTTGATTGGAAAATCTTTTCCCAACCCTTTACTCTGAGCCTGTGTCTGTCTTTGTGGTTGAGGTGTGTTTCTTGTATGCAGCAGAAGGATGGTTTCTTTTTTTGTATCCATTTTGTTAGGATGTGTCTTTTTATAGGTGTATTGAGTCCATTGATATTAAGGGATATTAGTGACCACTGATTGATATTTCCTGCTATTTTTGGTGGTAACTTGTTTGTATTTCCTTTCTCTGGGCTATTCTTCCATGTGATTATTGATTGTTTGTGGTTTCATAGGTGTATCTGGGATCCTTAGGTTGGAGTTTCCCCTCTAAAGCTTTCTGGAGGACCGGGTTGGTAGATAGGTATTGTTTCAGTCTGACTTTGTCATGAAGTATCTTGTTTACTCCATCTATGGGGATTGATAATTTTGCAGAGTATAGTAGTTTAGGTTGGCAGTCATGCTCTTTTAGTGTGTGTATAACTTCTGACCAAGCCCTTCTAGCTTTCATCATTTCCATTGAATAGTCAGGTGTTATTCTGATGGGTCTGCCTTTATAAGTAAGTTGGCCCTTTTCTTTTGCAGCTGTTGAAATTTTTTCTTTGCTCTGTATGTTTTGTGGCTTGTTATTATATGGCATGCTGACTTTTTTGGGGGGTCATATGTATTTGGTATTCTGTAGCTTCTTGTATCTTTATAGGCATTTCCTTCTTCAAGTTAGCAAAGTTTTCTTCTATGATTTTATTGAATATATTATCTGTGCCTTTGAGCTGATATTCTTCTTCTATTCCTATTATTCTCAGGTTAGGTCTTTTCATGGTGTCCCAGATTTCCTGAACATTTTGTGGTATGGTTTTTTAGTATTTTCTTTGACTGATATATCTATTTCAGTTACTGAGTCTTCCACTTCAGAGATTTTCTCTTCCATCTCTTGGATTCTGTTGGTTATGCTTGTATCTGTAGTTCCAGCTCTTTTCATCAGGTTTTCTGTTTCCATCTTTGTCTTATTCTGTGCCTTTTTTATTGCTTCTGTTTTTAGTTCCTTGAATGTTTCTTTCATTTTTTGGTTTACCTTTTCTGGTTTTCTTTCAAGGATTTGTTCATCTCTTCCATTTTTTGTTTGCTTTTCTTCTATTTCTTTAAGAAAATTTTTTATAACTTCTTTTAGGGCTTCAATGATCTTCATAAAGGTGTTTTTGGTGTTGCTTCCTCTGCCTGGGCAAGTCCAGAAAGATTGTCTGTTGGAGTTCTTCAGTTGCTACTGCAGACCGAACTATTTTCTCATAGTGTTTAGTTGATTCTAGGAACACTAGATTAATTCAGTAGACACACTAAATGTTTCTACTGTGGGGAATAAACCCCATGTCGTTTAAATTTTGCTAAATTTGATTTTCTGGGAGGTTCATTAGTCTACTGCTTTTATATTCTTAAGAGATTGCTGGCTTCCATTTGACCAAAGACAAGACAGGAAATTCCGGAAATACTGCTGTGAATGGTTAAAAAAGATTTCTGGAAGTATTTTCTTTGTAAAATAAAAGATGCCTACTTGAAGATGGTTCAGGCAAGCCTGTAATCCCAGTGCTTAAGAGGCAGAGACAGGAAGATCCATCCAAACTTAAGGCCAAACCTGGGGGTCTTTGGTGCATTCCAGGCCAGCTAGGGTGACAGTGAAATACTCTTACAAAAATAAACAATGACAACAACAAAAATCCCTTAAGGCTGAGGATATATATAGCTCAGTAGTAGTAGGTCACTTGCTTGGCATGTGTAAGCTGGTGTTCCATCAACTGCTCCATAACAAAGCCATCCAAACCAAATCAGGAACAAAACAGACTGCTAAACTACATTATTCTTTTTGTAAAATGAAGCCTGTATGTGTGTGTGTGTGTGTGTGTGTGTGTGTGTGTGTGTGTGTGTGTGTGTGTATCCCTGTGTCCCTGTCTGTGTCTCTGAGTCTGTGCAGGCCAGAAGTTGAGTTTGGATGTCTAACTTGATAAAAGTTGTATACTTTTATCTATTGAAGCTGATTTTATCTCCTCTCCCACTCCCTCTCTTTCTCTCTCTCTCTGTGTGTGTGTGCGCATGTGTGCGTCTGTCTCTCTGTCTGTCTGTCTGTCTGTCTGTCTGTCTGTCTGTCTGTCTGTAGTTTCTCCAGCTATTCTATCTTGAAAATTATTCTGTAAACCAGGCTGGCCTTGAACTCAAAGATTTGCCTGCCTCTGCCTCTGCTAGGATTAAAGGTATGTGCTACCATGCTGGCCAAAACTGGTTCTCTTGCCGATCTTGGAGCTTGCCTATCACTGCTGCTCTAGCTAGCCAGCTTGCCACCATAAATTCTGTCTCTGCCTTCCAGACTTTTGTGATTATAGGCAGCTGCTATGCCTGTCTGGTTTTCCTCTGGATTCTGGGAATTTTAACTGTGATCTTATCTACTGAGCTATCCAAAGTAAAATCTTTTTTTTTTTTTTTTGTTTTTGTTTTTGTTTTTATTTTTGTTTCTTAAGAGACAAGTTTTATTATGTAGATCTGGCTGGCTTGAAATTGATATGTAGATCAGGCTGGTCTTAAGATCATAGATATCTGTGTTCCTGCCTCTGACTCAGTGCTCAGTTTAAAGGCGTTTATTATTCTCCCTAGCACTGGGATTATGTGTGTAACACTGTACCCAGCTTTCTTAGGTTTAAAAAATGCAGGAGAGTGGGCAGGGGATAGGAGCTGGTGGAAACTGTTCTCCATTCCACTATGGAAGCTGATCTTTCTAAGCCACTGTGCTGTGAAGGGGGAATGTTGATGCTTTACTTTCCTTTAGTGAGAAGCTCATGTGCAGCCTCCACTGCAGTATTATCACACACTCTTTAAAAAAACAGAGTGATGCAGGTGGGGGATGACTCAGTCAGTGGTTAAGAATATTGGCTGCTCTTCCAGGGGACCCAGGTTTGGTTCCCAGCACCCACATGGTAGCTAACAAGCACCTGTTCCAGTTAACTCCATTTCTAGGGCATCTGATGCCCACTTCTGGCTTTAGCTCCCAGCACATGCACCTGATACACAGACAAAACACCAATATGAATAAAATATTAAAATTAAAAAAATAGTGATTAAAAATTTGACAGTTATTGTTGGTTGAATCATCTCCTGCCTTCTCTTGGGCTGAATGTGGAAGTAGTTTTTTTCAAGTGTCTGGTGGTCCTAAGTTTATTCATCTCATGTATCATTTTGCAAGATATGTTGCAATCAAATATATTAAAACAAAATCTAATGGCATTATTTTGTTTTGAATTCTTGAATTGTTATTGTTCATAATTTTAAAATCAAAATCAACTTGAGTTAAACCATTCATTTGTCTGAAAAAGCACATGGTTAATATTTTACTCATCTATGGTTGGAAAGTTCATAATAAGCGTATTAATATTTGTGTTACTTTAGTATGTTCTGGTGCAGGAATTGAAGTACATTTCCCATTGGAAGGTTATATAAGTATTTTAGACTTTAGGACTACATAATTTCGTTGTGTTTTACAGTCCTTTAGAAATACAGAAAGTACCAGAATGGTGACACATGCCTTTAATCCCAGCACTTGGAAGTTGAGGAAAGGATGAACAGATGGTTAAACTAACCTATGATATATATAAAGTTCCAGACAAAATGCACTACCTAGTGACAACCTGCCTTCAACAAAAAATTGTAGAAATTCATTCTTACCTTGCTTGGTTTAAAAATAGCCACTGGGGCTGGAGAGATGGCTCAGCTGTTAAAGGCTAGGCTCACAACCATAAATATAAAAATAGCCACTGAAACAAATCGGATCTCTAATCCATATGGTGAATTTTTTAGAAGTTTAGTTCAATCACTGACATTTGTTGATAATTTTTATCCCATAATTTTTTAATTCATTGGTTCATAAAAATAAATGAAATTTTCTTTTAAAATTTTATTTATTTTTATTTTATGTACATTGGTGTTTTCCCTGCATGTATTGGTGAGAATGTGAGATCCCCTGAAACTGGAGTTACAGACAGTTGTGAGCTGTGCCATGTGGGTGCTGGGAATTGAACCCAGGTCTTAAGGAAGAGCAGCCAGTGCTCTTAACCTCTGAGCCATTCCTCCAGCACCCATATAAGTGAATTCTTAGAGCTGATAAAAATGTAGTGTTTGCAGTTTATTAACCATGGTGCTATTTTAAAAATTTTTGCTCACAAAATATGGACAGGTATAAAGCAAATATCTTGAAGTGCTGAACCCTGCTTGTCTTCTAATTTCTGGCATAACTTATTTTGAATAGTCATTTAACATGCTCTATTAAAAATAAGCATATGAAACTTGTTCGACTATGCCTGGCAGTTCTGATGTTTTCAGTTGTATAAGCAACCCTGTAGTCTGAAATACCAGCAAATGCTACTTCCTTTCCCTCTTTCCCTTCCCATCCTTCTTTTCTAGCCTCAGTCCTCTAGTACTAGGGATACATTTATGTGCTACTTTGGCAATTTCTTTTGTCTTTTTTAAAAAAAAAATCAAATCAGGATGGAGAGATGGCTCAGCTGTTATAGGATAGGCTCAAAACCATACATATATATACATAGTAAATCCTATATACATATAGACAAGCAGGCACACACATATACACATTTAAATAGATACAGGAATGGTGATTCATCTAAGTTCTGGAAGGCCAAGGCAGTAGGATCTCAAATTGAGAGCCAATACAAGCTGCACGGTGAGTTTAGGCCTCCTTCATGGGTTACTTAAGAGACCAAGTCTGTTGTGGTAATACATGCTTGTAGTCCTAACCCTTGGGAGAGCGAGTCAGGAAGATTGCTAGTTTGAGGCCAGCCTGGGGCTACAATTAAATTCCAGGCTAGTTTGGGCTCATAGAGTAACTAACTAAAAAACTACCAAAATCAAATAAAAAATGAGCACAGTTCATAAATATTCTAGCCCTGGTTTGGATCTTTTTCCACTTGAAGATCATTGGTTGTCAGTTGATAGAACTTTTTCCTTTTAGACTGCCTTTTATTATACTGAACAAACCACTAACCCATTCTAATTTGTTTACCCATCCTACAGCTGAGAAACATTTGGCAAACCTTTATAAGAACCTTTATAAATATTTACATACTTTAAATTTAATGTGACATTCACATTGTGCCAATTTTTCTGTAAATAAATGATTTATCTCAACTACATGTAATCCAAGCTATTTTATATAAAATATGTATGTATGTTTGGATTTCTCATTGCTTTGTTTGAAGTAACTCTAGCTCGTCTTAGTCTCACTCTGTGGCTGAGGCTGACCTTGATCTCCTGATTCTCCTGCCTCTGAACTACTGGGATCATAGATGTGCACCACCATGCCCAGATAAATATTTAGATTTAATAATTTATTTTGTATTTGGGTTTCTGAACATAACTTCTGATTTGAAATAATTTTAGTCAAGATTTTCTATGTCTAGATGACTTGTGCATTTAGTGAAATAATTTCCCTTCGAGTAAGTAGACATTGTGGAGGTTTCTGTGCAGCATTTTGGTATGTGGATATGTTGTTGTTTTGTTCGTTTGTTTTTTCCAGACAGGGTTTCTCTGTTTAATAGTTCTGGCTGTCCTTGAACTCACAAGATCACCTGTCTCTACTCCTGAGTGCTGAGATTAAAGGTGCCACCATGTCCTAGCTCTGTAAGTTGTTTTAAGTACAGTATGGAGACCCTGCCTGGGAGAATATTCTTATCTTTATTAATAAAATGTTAAAAAATAGGAAAATTATTATTTTAAAAACTACCTTATTGATTTCAAAGGAGTCTTAGTTCATAATGTTTACACTTATTTTACCTTCACTGTGAGAAGGATGTGACTCTTACTTGCTTTTGGAGTTTTTTTTCTGACTGAATCCTGCTTATTTACTTCAGCTTTCATCCCCTCCCCCATTTGTCTCTCTTTCTGTCTCTGTTTCCTTTTGAGACAGGGTACATAGACCTGGCTGACTTGGAAGTCAGTTTGTGGTTTGTTCTGGCCTAGATCTCATAGTGGTCTGTATGTCTGTCTGTCTGCCTCTGCCTCCTGAGTGCTTGGCTTAGAGTTGTGTGTAACTGCTACACCTGGCCTGGCATTTGTTTTTATTTTTGAGCTTGCCATATACAATATAATTCTTGAATGGTACTGTAAAGATTTTTTAAAGTTTGTTCAAAAATTATATAAGTTATATTTTCCCAAAGAAATTCTCAGGTCAGCTGTGGTGGCACAAGTCTTTAATCCTAGCAGAGGCAGGATAATCCTAAACCAGTTCTTGTTAGCCAAGGCTATGTAGTGATACTCTGTCTCAATTCCTCTCCTCCCAAAAAGAAAAAAATATATATTTTTAAATCCCTTTTGGAGATAACATCAGTACTTTAAGCAGAATACAATCATTTAATTTTCTTTTCATCTGTATTTCTTTTGTTAGTAAGAGTGCAAATGTTTTCTTAAGGTACATATATATTATGTGTGGATTTTATATTTTGTTTTCTTTTTTAAAGTTTGGTCCTTGTGAACTTCAGTGAATGAGACATCAATGTTTTTGGAAAAGGAGAGAGAAATTGTTAGTTCAGGCTTCAGTCTTGTTAACCAGTGTGTTTTGGATGGAACCAGTGTAGCTGTTAATATTCCAAGGCTCTTACTTGACAGAATTGAGGAGCAGATATGTCAGGTAAGCTTTGTTGTTAAGGAAATGTGCCAAAACAGTGTCACTGCTTCTTATTTCCTGTCAGTTTAGTATCCCCACTGCTGACAGCATTGTGTTCTCTGTTATCTCTAGTGAAGCCTTCCTAGAGGTCCTGTGAAGTGTGTGCATGCATATCCATTTGCTTTTCCTAGCTCTTCTTTCTTGTACAGTTTTGTTTAGTATAGAGAACATATGATTGCATAGTATGAAGATAATACTGTTTTGGTTCTTTACATTCTGTGTGTGTGTGTGTTTGTGTGTGTGTGTGTGTGTGTGTGCACGTGAATGAATGCACACATGCTATGGTATGTATGTGTGTCCTGGGGTTGAACTCAGTTTGTCAGGCTTGGTGGCAAGTATGTATTCACTAAGCCATTTCAACTCTGTCTGAATTAGTTTGTAAATTTTCTCCTTCCTCAGGCCCCTCAGTGCTGGGTCTGTAGGCCCTAACAAGCCCAGCTCAGCTCTTTATATGTCTCTTTGTTGTTGTGGTGGTGGTGGCCCTGGCAGGCCTGGAACTGGTTTTGTAGTCCAGCTCTGCACTCCCTTCCAAATGCTGGGATTAAACGTGTGCTGCACCACCTCACTTGGTTTTCAGATGGCCTTTTATAAAATCTGTATGCTCTAGCTTTTTCTTTTTTCTCTTAAACTCATCTATATTTATCTTTAAGCAGAATGTGATTTGGGCACTCTTTTTTTATTCACAAGCTTCAACGAATAATTTTTTTACAAGCCTTAGGAATTTGTTGTCTAGTACTTTGGAAAACAAGCCATGGGTGGGGGAGATTACTCCCTAACTGCTTCCCTTCCCTCATCTGTTTTCTCTTTCTTCTTGGTGCCCTTTAGCCTTCCTTAGAAAGGCTCCACTTCCTTTAGCTCACTTTTCCTGTGGGTTGGCACACTGCTGGTCTTCCAGGTGTTTTCTCTTTCTCCCATCTAAAGTTTAAGACAGCAAGTGTCGTGTTCCCCGTGCTCTAGTACTATTGTCTTAAACTGTACTGTATTTTTATTTGTTCTTCAAATACACTTATTTCTTATGCTATCATAGGCATAAAATAAAGGAGAACGTTACTGCAATACGACAGTCAATCCTTGAAAAGGAAGAAAAATGTCATAAGAAGTGGAAAGGATTTCTTGGTCTGTCTCCTTTCAGTCTTTAGTCAAGCTACTGTTGTTTATAGTTCCTCATTTTAAATTCAGAGGTTAAAAATACTCATAAGTAAAATTTGAAATTTGTTTATATAAATAAATATTCTTTGATTTAGAAAAAAATGTTTGCAGGGGCAGGAAAGATGACTCATCAGTTAAACCCACTGGCTGCTCTTGTGGAGGACCCAAGTATGAGTCTTAGCATCCATGAGGTGGCTCATGACCAGTTAAAACTCCAATCTTAGGGTATCTAATACCCTATTCTTGCCTTCGTGTGCACCAGGCACATAGCTAGTGCATATTCATGTAGGCCAAATGTCCATACACATAACAATAAAGAAATAAAATAGTCACAGGATAAATGTTTGATAATTCATTGTTAGGGGACAAAATCCCTTCATAGATGAACTTAGCTTTGTCATTGTGGTTTGTAGATTGTTAACTTTCATATTGTGAATTTTGTATTTAAGGCTGTGGATCTTTTGCCTCCCATGTCTCCCCTTTCGTTTGATCCTGTGCCAGGGGAAGTATATGCAAAGAGTGTACTTTTAAAGTTTCCTGCTTCACTTCCAGGTTGCTAAGCTCACCCCAGTCTTTTTAAAGTGTGTCATTGTGAAGCATTGGCTGACCTGTATGTACCGTCTAAACCAGGCTGGCCTGGAACTTGAAACTGCCCTCCTGCCTCTGTGTCCTGAGTACTGGGAATACAAGTGTGCACCACTGCACTTGGCTCATTTCTCATTGTTTATAATAGTTATTTATACTTTTCAAAGTTTTTACATTTTGTGCATATTATAAGCCTGTACCCTCAACAGTGCATGTGGAGGTGGCAGAACAACTGGGTTCTCTCTTTTTACCATGCCAGACCTTAGGATCAAACTTAGAAGATCAGGCTTGGTGGCACACTGCCTTTAGCACTGGGCCATCTTGCCTGCTCTTCCATTGGAGTGGATGCTGATCTAAGCCACCTTGGGACCTCCTGGCCTTGCTGAGGAGGAGGAGATGAGGGGATGGGGAGAAGAGAGAGTGACTGGGAGGGGCACTGAGCCATCTTGCCTGCTCTTCCATTATTTTTATTGTGGTATGCCTATAGCATAAAATTGCTGTTTTAGTGATAAAATGTCATGAAAAAAGGATAGAATCTTATCATTTGCAAAACATAAATGCTTCAGCCTATGTGAGGATTGGGATTAAAGATGTGAGACAGCAAGTCTAATGTTTACTCAGTCCTGAATCCTGGGTTGACAAAGGCTCTTTAAGATTTAGATGGTAAAGTCTGGTTTCCTGCCTTCTGTTCTCTCTGACATATTGACTAGCTTGTTAATTTTTACACAATTAGGTTATACCTTATGGTTGCTTGTAAGACTTTTTATATCATGTTTGTTGGGACATGCATAAATGTAGGTTTGTTGTGTGATATGTGTATATTCTAGTAGCTTATTATTTTCCAACTTTAAGAATTTGTTTCCCTATGTTTTTTCTTTAATTTTTAAAAATTTATATATCGATATTTGTGTGTGTGAACATGTCCATGAGAGTGACCATGGAGATAAGAAGAGGCATCAAATACCCCAGAGCAAGAGTTAGACATACTTGAGCTGCCTGATGCAGGTTCTGGGAGCCAAACTCTGGTCCTATAAGAGCAATAAGCTGTAGTGGGAGGGATAGACAGTCAGCTCCCCAGTAATGACACAGAGACTTATTAGTATGAAAGCTCAGCAGTAGTTTAGGATTATTCCTAACTACTACTCACAACTCCCATTTCCTGTACATGCGCTGGGGCTCTAGGTACACTGTGCCTTGGACTGTAGGGGTTGAACTGTGGTCAGTGGGTTTGCACGGCAAGTCGTTTTACCCACTGAGCTATCCCTTTGGCTCCTTACTCACATTTATATTATCTTTCTGTTTTCTTTCACTTAGAAGCTACGGGGAGAAGCTCAACATGGGCTCCGTCATCGGGCGCCTGCTGGAAGGCTCACGGCCTGGAAAGAATGTACAACTCACAGAGAACGAGATCCGTGGTCTGTGCCTCAAATCCCGAGAGATTTTCCTGAGCCAACCTATTCTTCTGGAGCTTGAAGCGCCTCTCAAGATCTGTGGTGACATCCATGGCCAATACTCTATGACCTTCTATGGCTGTTTGAGTATGGTGGCTTCCCTCCAGAGAGCAACTACCTCTTCTGGGGGACTATGTGGATTGTGCGTGGCAAGCAGTCTTTAGAGACCATCTACCTGCTGCTGGCCTATAAGATCAAATACCCTGAGAGTTTCTTTCTGCTTCGTGGGAACCATGAGTGTGCCAGCATCAACTGCATCTATGGCTTCTATAATGAATGCAAGAGATGATACAACATCATATTGTGGAAATTTTTCACTGACTGCTTCAACTGCCTGCCCATTGCAGCCATTGTAGATGAGAAGATCTTCTGCTGCCATGGAGACCTGTCTCCAGACTTGCAATCTATGGACCAGATTAAGTGTATTATGCGGCCGACAGATATGCCTGACCAGGGCCTACTGTGTGACCTCCTGTGGTCTGACCCTGACAAGGATGTTCAAGGCTGGAGCAAGAATGACCATTGTGTCTTTTTTACTTTTGGGGCTGAGGTGGTGATCAGGTTCCTGCACAAGCAAGATTTGGACCTCAATTGCCGTGCACATCAGGTTGTAGAAGATGGCTATGAGTTCTTTGCCAAGAGGCAGTTGCTGACACTCTTCTCAGCTCCCAACTACTGTAGGGAGTCTGACAATGCTGGTGCCATTATAAGCGTGGATGAGACTCTTACGTGCTCCTTCCAGATCCTCAAGCCCACTGACAAGAACAAGGGGAAGTCTGGGCAGTTCCCATCACCCCACCCCGCAACTCTGCCAAAGTCAAGAAGTAGCTTTCGTGTGCTGCCCTTCTGCCCCCGACGATGGATTATTTGTACAGAAATAATGCTGCCATGGATCACACCAGCCCCTCGGGCCCACCCGTCATGGGGAACACACAGCGTTAGTGTCTTTTCCTTTCTTTCTTTTTTTTTTTTTAATGAATCAGTAGCAGCATTTAATCCCCCAGGGCTCCCTCCCACCAGCACCTGTGATGGCTGCAAGTGGAATCCTGGGGCCAACACAGCAGCTCAGGGCAATAGCAGACTAGATTGTGGATCTCCAGCCTTGCATGGCTGGGCAGCCAGATTCTGGGCCAACCCATCTGGTCTCTTGAATAAAGGTCAAAGCTGGATTCTCAAAAAAAAAAAAAAAAAAGGAAAAGAAAAAAAGAAATTATAAAGTTAGTAGATCAGCATTTCAACTACCAGAGTAATAGCTTAATAATTCCATTGTTTTTTTATAACAGCAAATGAATAATAATACTTTTTAAACTATTTTTTACTAGATCAATTTTATTTGATATACCAGTTTTCTGAAGAGTTTGAATTGTGCACATTCACTTTAAATCTACCTACTCTCCAGAACGACATTGTGCTGTGTTTTATTTTGTTCGGACAGGCCTTGTTACAGTGCCAGCACTAGCTTTGCACTCCTAAGCTCACGCAATTCTTCTGCTTCCAGTCCTTCACATCAGAGACCTCAGCACACCCGCATGTCCTTCCCATTTACAGTCAAAGGAAAGCTTACTGTTTTTTTAAGAAAACTTTTCCAAAGCCTTTATTTACGAAAGTTTTAAAAACAAATAATACCCTCTGTTTGCAAATAATGTTTACTTTAATAAGGACCGCCCAGTTATAGCATTTTAGTATCATGAATATAGAATGTACAAGGGAAACAAACTATGTTGCTAACATTTGGAGACTTGCTGATTTTACTGACTGAAGTGTAGATAATGCACATACAACTTGTAGTCCATCACTTCAAGGTAGAGTTAATGATCACCAAATTCTTCCAACATATGCTCTGGTCTGGTCACATATTATGCATGGCTAAATATTTCACAGTCTCTTATCAATATATATAAAATAGATTGCAAAGATATACACAAAAAATAAGCAATACACTCCTCAGGTAATTTTATTAGCTATACATATATGTGTGTGTTTATATATATCTTGTGTTTTGTAGTTTTGTACCAAATCTCTCCATTATTTTTTGTAGCATCTATGAAATCAACTTTTTGTTTTTTTAAAATTTGATATAAAATGTAGCTAAAGACTTGTTATCTTTGGACTTTAATGAAATTGATTTGTGTAGTCAACAAATCAAGAACATCATAAATATGCCTACAAAATAAAGCAATTAGGGTAAAGTGACGGAGTAAAAGGAAGCCAATCAAGGAAAGTGTTGCATCATAAAAATACAACATTTTGAATGCCAGCTTTCTGGCAGATAATAAATGTCCAGTCACAGGGCTTCTCTTCCTGAAGGGTGTAAAGCTGGTCTCAAAGTCTTCAGTCACAGAGCAGCCTATGCATGCCAGTTAGAAACAACGGACCCGAGCTGTGCTGGAAGGTTAAACACCACACACAGAGGCAGCAGTTCCTAGGCTTGACAGCAGTTCCTTGTCTTCTGTTAGTCCTGTTGACTCAACAATGTGCACAATGCATGTGCTGGACTCTGAATGTCAAAAACAAGCATACTGCAAAAAGGTGGCAGATGGCATTTTTCCAGCTAACTGTTTCTGATAAAAAAAAAAAAAAAAACAAAACAAAACTACAATTTCTGATAAAATAGAGGATTGGAATCACTCTCTAAAGTGCAAACTTGATGGTCCAAAATTTTATTTTATTTTTACTTTTTACTATGAATAAAGTCACATTTTCTATCCATGTATATACTTGTTCAAGGTCCCTTACCCTTCCCACCCCTCCAGTCACTCTCTTTTCTCCACATCTCCCCATCTGCTCCCCAGCAAGGGCAGGAGGTCCTAAGGTCCCAATGTGGCTCAGTTCAGCATCCACTCCAGGCAGATCCAGTTTCCTCACCCCAACATCGAGACTGGGTCAGGTGTTCCTCTAGAGGGAGTGGGATCCAAGGTGCCAGTCCAAGGTGTTTCAGATCCAAGCTGTTCGATGGTTGTGATGGTCCACAATTTTAAATACCTATAAGTACTGCAGAATAGACAGAGAGGCATGAAACAGGGAAATAAATTACAGTCAATGCTAGTTAATTGAGGAAAAGGGAAAAACCAAGCTAAAGTGGGCAAAGTGTATCAAATTATTCAGTAATGTATCTTTGTCACACAAGCTTGATAAGAGGTGTATTAAATTAAGGCCAGATTTAACCTGAATGCACTTTTATTTACTAAGCTCACAGCTAGGAAAGGCCACACTTAGTACTGAAGGCAGAAAATAGGGGCTACAGAAGGAGGAGGAGGCACTGCCTATCATTTAAGGGGTTCAGCCAGAGATGAAACCTATGTACAAGCATGTGTGTAACTCGTATAAAATAAAAATAAAAGACTATTTCTGCCAGGACTGCTTGTTGGCTTCCTCTTCATATGCATTCCCTGTGCCATTCTGTACATAGGATGGACCAGAGCCACGGCCGTATAAATGACCACAGTATTTAGCATCATCAGTATGATCTTCCAAGAACATTTCTCTCATTTTGAAAAAGGCCATTCCTGTAAGCAATGAATCAGATCCTGCTGGGTGTTGAGGTCCTATCCATTCCACCTCTAACTGTTCAGCAACTTCCTGTAACCCACCTTTCATATTTTTGCAGCTCTTCATGAGCTACTTCACATCATAAGTGACAGGAAAAAATAATCAAAGGATCTTGAAGAAATCAAGTTCTTCTTCAGGCAAGTTAGAGTTGGTCAGGATTTTGATTATAAATAGTCAGTCATAACCACTATGAAATGACAACCATTTGACCCCTTCACAAAGAACCACTTCTGAAGTCATAAGCAGTTTTGCAAAGTATTGGGTCTCAATTCCTCCCTCCTCGTGTTTTTAAAACTGGATACGGGATGTTGTTAGTAGCTCTATAGAGTCCTGAGCATACATGTCCTGCATCAAATTGAATTTAAAATTAAATTGCCAAGCTGAAGTTCCTGGAGGGTATTCTTCTTGCCCATTCATAAGTGTCAGTCCCAGCTGAATTATCTTTAACAAGTCTACATTACATCGCAGTAGTTGGTATTGATAGTCAGCATTGCTCCTGAATTCTCTGATGGATCTTGCAACAACACCTGGAAACTGTGTCCATAGCAACATAATTATATTTTCAGATAAGCTGATGAGTTTTCTTGATCTCTTCATCCAGGTTACAAGCTCAAACTTCACAAATTCTCTAGCTATGATCCACAGTTGCTGCTGGCACCGTGGACAGACAGCACAAGCAGTCTAGATGCCAAGCATCAAAATGTTACACTTGATTCAAGATTTGTCTCATACAAATGTTGTATCCTTTACTTGTGTACTTGTGTCTCTGAGCCCGCGCTCCTCCTCTTCCTCCTCGCCATAGAGACAGCACCCGCTGGCTGTAGCGGTGCCGACGGTGGCAGCGGGTGCCCCATAGATAACCTCCGGCCCTGTAAAGGGGAAAGAGTAGCTGGAGCTGCGCTGCCCAGTGTGGCACCTTCGCTTCTTGCAGGTCCTGCCGAGGGCGCGGTCGGAAGCTTACTTTTAAAATACATACCACGGTCATCTTTGCTTTCTAGTGGAACACTCCAAGCTATCAGGTTTCTTGTTGTACAATCCCCTCAGCAACAATTCTCACTTTGTCATGGCTTTTGGAGCGCTGGAAGGAAGCCTGGATATATGGAAACAGTAATATTTATGAGACTACTAGGTATCAATCACTATTTAGCATATATTTAATGATGTCATTATTCTCCACACTTATTCAGGAAGCAAACACTTAAGAACTAATCAGTGGATAACGTACTTGTTGTATAGCATGAAAAAATGAGTTCAGGTCTCTGACATCCATGTAAAAACTGAGTGACATGGAAGCAGAACCACCACCCTGCACCTATGCTAGTCCCACATCTCACATATCAAGACTAGTGGGTGGCATAACAATCAAAATCCTAACGGAAGAAAGGTCCAAAGAGATGACAAATGAGAGAATATACATAAGACTAAAAATAGAGAAAAGACATAAAACTAAAAGAAATAAAACTCTTGGAGTTTGACCTTAAACAAAAACAAAAACAAAAAAAGAAAGAAAAATGAGATTTTAAAAAGACAGATTATATTTTTATGTTTATTGGAAGAATCTTATGGAGAAAATGTGTTACATAGGGAAAAAGAATAAACATGCCTTCTAAATCCATGAGTAGCAAAAATAAAGTTTTAGTGCACAAATGAATGAGCTAACTACTACTAAAATCTTCAAACTACTAGAAAAAAGGATCCCACCTATTAGAATACTCCCGAAATTCATATCTTCTCTCCAGAACTGTTAACTTTCTACCTAATGTCTATGTTTACATCTCTTCACTCCTCTGCCCTTGCTCTAAAATTCCCAGAAGTATCTACCTAACTAATTAATGTTATACTATGTTCTCTAGATTTGCAAAATTCTCAGATCTCTTCTCCATTTACTCACATGCTTCCCAATGATTAAAAAAAAAAAAAAAGCAAACAAAAACCTTCATTTATCTGAACTTACCACTGTCACATAGATTACTCAAACATAGTTTTAAACAACAGCACCAATATTGACTCCAGGTCAAATGAACAAGTTTAAACAGATGTCATACTTTCTGCTCTTTCAGATAATTTTCTTATTCCCCTATAGAAATCTTACAGGTATAGACAACATGGCATAGAATTCACTACTCCTATGTACTATCTAATGAGTCCTCATAAAGTAACAAGCTTCCAAGAACAAAGCAGTTGACCTCATGGTCCCAAGACTGCAGTAATACTAAACCTGAAACTTCAGACTGAATGCTTCTTTGTCCTATGAACATCAACATTACCAACTTAGTACTTTTGTATTTAAGACAGAAAGACATAGAGAAAAAGCAACTAGCTTTAGGACTGTTTTTATTCTTTATTCTAATATTTAACATATAAAAATATTACTATTCATCTTGTATGTGCCTGGAACAGTTTTCATTTTATGCTTTCTCTAACATGCTGAACATGCTCCTTGCAGTAAAAACTTGAAATCTGAACATTTTTAGTAACTTAATCCTCCTTATAAACATGTCAGTAACATAACATTTCTATTCATAGTATAAGAACCAGGGTTTGAAATACAATCAATGAGTATGAGATAAATAGTCACTTTATAGATATCTATTTCAACAGCATTTTTAACTCAGGTTCTTTTCTTACAGATTTCAACAAATTTTTGACTCAAAGTCATAGAGTGCCACCTAGTGTTACATAGAGATTTTACACACGCTTGTTCAAATATTTAATGTTAGAAATCAAAGCAATTAAACATCAGCATTAAGTTATATTTAAATCTTCCCCAATATACTCTAAGAAATCAAATACTCAGAATGTTCACCACAGTCTACAGACTTCCAAGACTTGCTCCTATCCCCAAATCTCCCAAGGAGGGACTTGGGAAGACTACATTCTCTCTTCCTAAGCCCTCTGCTTGGTTTCCAGTATATAAAAATGTCTGAAAACACTGAGTAAGGAATGAGAGCATGTTTTTAGGTCCCTTTCTTAGGTATTCTTAGGTCCCTAGCCCATTCTGGATTAAAGAAGCCCAGGAACTTAGCTTGAATTTACTTGTAACAGGAGAGGCTGGTTCTCAATGTCTTCTTGTCCCACATCCCACAAGTGTTGGACTGCGGCAGCAGCAGCGCCTGAAACAACTAAGACTGAAGTTTACAGATGAAAATTGTTCAGCAGAAAGTAGAAAAAAGAGAAGCAAAGAACAAACAAGTGAAAACCTCAAGATTGTTATAAACTATCACAGTGGCCAGAGGCAGCTCAGTAGGAATAAGCACTTACTGCCCAGCCCAACAACCCAAGTCTGATCCCTTGGATCCGTATGGTGGAAGAAGAGAACCTACTCATGAGACCTGGTCTCTGCTCTTTCCATGAGCACACTGCGGCACATGTGACACTGATACACAAGCAAATGTGATAAAAATGGTTATACTTACCATCATTTTCTAAGTCTCTTCTATGGCAAGATCATTTATCACATAACCTCATGGGTTATAATTCCTGCAATTAAAATATATATCCTTAGTCATAATGTTATCAAAAAATCATATGTAATCATTAAAAGATAAAATCTCATCCTACATGTTCCTCATTACATTAAATACCCAAAAATAAATAAAACCACATTTCATTGTCTGTTAGGATACATGGGATACAGCAGGTTTTAAATACTCCGCACTGAATAGTACCTTAAAACTCTGAAATATAAAAAAAGGGAGAAAACAATGCTAATTACAGAACTATCATTGAATATCTTAATCCAGAGGCACCAAGTTTCTTTTTAATATAACTCTTTACACAAAACACAAACATGCATTATATGCTTGGTTGAAGATTTGGTTTTATTTAATGTATGTGTTTGACTACATATTATGTAATTAATAAGTGTGAAGTGTATTGCCTGTAAAGGCAGAAAAGGGCATCAAATTCCCCTGGAACTGGAATTACAGAGAATTATGAGCCCCGTGTAGGTACTAGGAACCAGACCCGGGCCTTGGACCCTGTACAAGAGCAACAAGTGTTCTTAACTGATGAGCCCTCTATCTAGCCCCACATTTCTTATCTTGACTCATGTTTTTCACACACACACACACACACACACACACACACACACACACACACGCACATATAGTAATTTTTAAAACAAACATGTTCTATCTGAAAAGTACTTAATGGTACCTGAAACATAGTTTTATTAGCTTACTTTTGTTATTTGGTCTAGGTCATACTTTCTAATATAGAAAAATAGTATACCTGATACGGATGTAGTTCAATTAATTTTAAATGTTTACTTTATTTTTGTATTTTCTTGTCTTGTTGTATTTTTTTATTGCAAAAAAAAAGTCTCTCTCTCTTTTTTTTAATCCATGAATCCCCTTGTTCAGGCTCCCTTCCCTGTCCCGCACTTCCCAGTTACTCACTCTTCTCTCCATCAGTTCATCTCCTCCCCAGCAAGGGCAGGAGGTCTCAAGGTCCAAAGGTGGCTTAGTTCAACATCCACTCCAGCAGATCTGCTTTCCTCACCCCAACATCAAGACTGAATCAGGTGTTTCTCTGGAGGGAATGGGCTCAAAGGTGCCAGTCCAAGGTGTTTCAGATCCTAAGCTGTTCAGTGGTTGTGGTTTGCAGCTTGGACATGCTAAGCTTTTTTTGTTTAAAGTCCACCAATTAGTGAGTACAACCCCTGTTTATCTTTCTGAGTTTGTGATAACTCACTCAGGAGGCTATTCTCCAGATCCATCCATTTGCCTGCAAATTTTAGGATGTCATTTTTTTCTCACTGCAAGTAGTACTCCATTGTGTAACTGTACCATAGTTTGTTAATCCATTCCTCAGCTGAGGAGCATCTTGGTTGTTTCCAGGTTCTTGCTATTACAAATAATGCTGCTATGAACATAATTGAGCTACTGCCTTTGGAGTGTGAATGCACATCTTTAGGGTATATACCCAGAAGTGGTATTGTTGGGTCTTTGGGGAGATTGATTCCCAGTTTTCTGAGAAACCACCATACTGCATTCCAGAGTGGCTAAACAAGCTTACACTCCCACCAACAATGGAGGAGTGTTCCCCTTGCTCCACGACCTCTCCAGCATAGGCTGTCATCTATGTCTTTTATCTTAGCCAATCTGACAGGTATAAAGTGGTATCTCAAAGTTGTTTTGATTTTCATTTCTCTGATGGCTAAAGATGTTGAGCACATTTTCAAGTGCCTTTCAGCCATTCATAATTCTTCTGCTGAGGGCTGGAGGGATGGCTCAGCCGTTAAAGGCTTGGCTCACAACCATAAATAATTCTTCTGCTGAGAATTCCCTTTTTAGTTCTGAGCCCCATTTTTGATTGGGTTATTCAAGGTTTTGGGATCTAGTTTCTTGAGTTCTCTATATATTTTAGAGATCAGTCCTCTATCACTTGTAGGGTTGGTGAAAATCTTTTCTCATTCTGTAGGCTGTCATTTTGTTCTATTGACTGTGTCCCTGGCTTCACAGAAGCTTCTCAGTTTCAGCAGGTTCAACTTATTGATTATTGTTCTGAGTGTCCGTGCTACTGGTATTATATTTAGGAAGTGGTCATCTGTGCCAATGCGTTGGAAGGTATTTCCCACTTTCTTTTCTATCAGGTTCAGTGTGGCTGGGGTTATGTTGAAGTCTTTGATCCACTTGGATTTGAGTTTGCACAGGGTGACAGGCTTGGATCTATTTGCATTTTTCGACACACTACCATCCAGCTATGCCAACATCATTTGTTAAAGATACTATCTTTTTTTTTCCACTGAGAATTTTGGGCCTCTTTGTCAAAGATCAGGTGTTCATAGGTTTTTGAGTTTATGTCAGGATCTTCAATTCAAGTCCATTGATCTACAAGTCTGTTTTTAATGCCAGTACCAGGCTGTTTTCTTTTTCAGCCCTTTTATCTTTAGTGTATAGAAGGGCTACTGATTTCTTTGAGCAAATCTTGTATCCTGCTACATTGCTGAAGGTGTTTATCAGTTGTGGAAGTTCCCTGGTAGAATTTTTGTGGGTCACTTATGTATACAATCATATCATCTGCAAATAGAGATAGTTTTACTTCTTCTTTTCCAATTTGTATCCCCTTAATCTCTTTTCGTTCCCTTATTGCTTTAGCTAAAACTTTGAGAACTATATTGAATAGATAAGGGGAGAGAGGACATCCTTGTCTAGTTCCTGACTTTAGTGGGATTTCTTTGAGTTTTCCTCCATTAAGTTTGATACTGGCTGTCGGCTTCTTGTAAATCGCCTTAATTATATTTAGGTATTCTCCCTTTATTCCTGATCTCTCCAGGGCTTTAATCATAAAGGAGTGTTGGATTTTGTCAAAGGCTTTTTCTGCATCTAAGGATATGATCATGTGTTTTTTTTCCCTTCAGTTTGTTTATGTGATGGATGACATTTGTGGTTTTTCTTATGCTGAACCATCCCTGCATTTCTGGGATGAAGCCTACTTGATCATGGTGGATGGTATTTTTTATATATTGTTGTATATGGTTTGCCAGAATTTTGTTGAGAATTTTAGCTCATCTTTGAATGTCTGGTAGAATCCTGCACTGAAACCATCTGGACCAGGGCTTTTTTTTACTTTGGAGGCTTTTAATGACAGCTTCAATTTCCTTAAGGGTTATAGGTCTGTTTAGGTATTTAATCTGATATTCATTTAATTTTGGTAAATGGTACCTGTCCAGAAAGCTTTCCATTTCTTCTAGGTTTTCCATTTTTGTCATATAGATTTTCAATGTATGACCTGATAATTCTCTGGATTTCATGGGCGTCTGTTGTTATGTCCCCCTCTTCATTTCTGATTTTGTTGATTTGGATACTCTCTCTCTGCTATTTGGTTAGTTTGGATAAAGATTTATCTATCTTGTTAACTTTCTCAAAGAACCAACTCTTTGATTCATTGATTCTTTGCATTCTTTTTGTTTCAATAGTATTGATTTCAGCTCTAAGTTTGACTATTTCCTGGTGTCTACTCCTTCTAGGTGAGTTTGCTTCTAATTGTTCTAAGGCTTTCAGCTGTGCTGATAGTTCTCTAGTGTGGGATTTCTCTGGGTTTTTCATATAGGCATCTAGTGCTATGAATTTTCCTCTCATGACTGCCTTCATTGTGTCCCACAAGTTTTGGTATGTTGTGGACTCATTTTCATTAAATTCTAGGAAGACTTTGATTTCTTTCTTAATTTCTTCCTTGGCCCAGAGGTGGTTCAGTTGAGTGATGTTTAGTTTCCATGAGATGGTAGACTTTCTGTGATTTTTCATGTTGTTGAACTCTAACTTTAGGCAATTGTGGTCTGATATGATACAAGGAACTATGTCCACTTTTTTGTATCTATTGATATTTGCTTTATGATCAATTATGTGGTCAAATTTAGAGAAAGTTCCCTGTGGTGCTAAGAAATATGTATATTCCTTTTTGTTTGGGTGGAAGCTTCTGTAAATATCTATTAAATCCATTTGCACCCTAACCTCTGTTAGACTCCTTATTTCTCTGTTGAGTCTCTGTCTGGTTGACCTATCCAAGGGTGAAAGTGGGGTATTGAAGTCTCCCACTATTAGGGTGTGAGAGTTGATGTGGGATTTGAGCTTTAGTATTGTTTCTTTTACATAGATAGGTGTCCTTATATTAGGGGCATAAATATTCATCTTGACCAATTTTTCTTGAGTTGAGTAAGTAATGTCCATCCTGGTCTCTTTTAATTGATTTTAGTGTGAAGTCTACTTTGTTCAATATTAGGATGGCAATCCCAGCTTGTTTCTTAGGGCCATTTGCTTGGAAAATCTTTTCCCAACCCTTTCCTCTGAGCCCTCAACTCTTTAAGGTTGAGGTGTGTTT
Organism: Sigmodon hispidus; assembly: GCA_004025045.1. Lineage (NCBI taxonomy): Eukaryota > Metazoa > Chordata > Mammalia > Rodentia > Cricetidae > Sigmodon > Sigmodon hispidus. The sequence continues at coordinate 24,825 of PVIH01016390.1, forward strand.
CTTGTATACAGCAGGAGGATGGCTTCTGTTGTTGTATCCATCTTGTTAGTGTGTGTCTTTTTATAGGTGAATTGAGTCCATTGATATTAAGGGATATTAGTGACCACAGATTGATATTTCCTGTTATTTTTGGTGGTGGGTTATATGTATTCCTTTCTTGTTGTTTTTTATATTGCTATATGTATTCTTGCACTGGCGTCTGCTCATGGCTTCAGTGGTTCACAATTAGTCAGCTCCTAGTCAGTTGTGGCTAGAGAGCTTGTGTGTCTCCTGTCTTCTCTGAGCAAGGGGTCTGTTTGATCTTTGTCTCTGCTCTTGACAGGCGACTGCTTTTCTAAGGGATGGAGTTTCAAAGCCCTTGGTCCTTGTCTGGTGACAAAATTCACCCTGGAGACGGGGCCCAGTCAGGCAGGGCCTAGAGCCTTCTGCTGGGATGAGTCTGACATCAGATCCTTAAGTGGAAGCCCAATCCTGGAGAGGAATTCTCCGGATTTGGCCCAGGGGTGGGATCCGCTCACCTTTGGCTGAGCTCTGGATAGGGACAGAGTTTCAAAGCCCTCAGTCCTTGTCTGATGACGCAATTTGCCCTGGAGATGGGGCCCAGTCAGGCAGGGTTTAGGGCCTTCTTTGACTCTGCTCTGGATGAGGACAGAGTTTCCCCCAATTCATGTTTAACTAAAAGAAAGCTTTCACGAACATTAATCCCTACTGTGAGGAATCCACTATTGCCTTCTCTATTCTATTTTCTTTTTAAATAATTTTCTCTAACATTGCTCACTAATAACCTGCAACATAACAGAAAATAATGTGTAACCTCACTTTAAGAATTTCCACAAAATGGAGGCTGGAAAGATGGTTCAATGGTTATAGGAATTTGTTGCTCTTGCAGAGGACCCAGGTTTAGGTCCCAGCACCCACATGGTGGCTTACAACCATCCATAATTTCAGATCCTGGGATTCTGACTTACTCTTCTGATTTCTGTGGACACCACACATATACATGGTATATACAAAAACATGCAGACAAATTCATTAACATAAAATAAAAACAAATCTTTAAAAAAAACTTCATAAGCTAAAATTTTATCAGAATATTTTAATCACCTTTTATGTAAATGTCCACACAGAACAGACCTTACCTTTGAGGAAAACTACTTGATGTAGTCAAATTTTCACTCCAAAGAAACATGAAGCAGAGAACTAGACTATGTGTATGTGAGTGAACAAGAGAAAGAGAGGGAGAGGGATTGTGTGTGTGTCTGTCTGTCTCTCTGTACCTAACACTGTAACAAGAACCACTAAATAAAAGTAGCAGATGAAACCAAACATTCTAATTCTAAGAACCTGGTCATTTAGCCTCAGCCAAGTGAATATGCTCCTTTTAAGATACACTTCCAGGCTGGACTGTGGCCCAAGTATAGAACTTCCCTAGTATACTTGACACCCTGGATTCAGTTGCCTGCACTATAAGAAATACAGTTTTAACCAGACACATGCCTTTAATCTAATCACTTGGGAAGCAGAGGCAGGCAAATCTCTGAGTTCAGGGCCAGCCTGGTCTACAGAGTGAGTCCCAGGACAACCAGTGCTGTTACATAAAGATACCCTATCTCAAAAAACAAAACAAAACAAAAACAATAAATAAAATATAGTTTGAAAGCAGCACCTGAGGTGCAATAAACCTATGCATGCATGTACACACACAGACAAACACACAATATACAATCTTAATCACAAATGCTCATAACAGCATTATTAACCAATAATCAAAATGGCATACACACTCATCAGCTAAATATTAAACACAATGGAATATAACCAAACAATACAATTATTATTTGCCCATAAAAAGAAATTAAGTTCTCATGTTTCAACACAGATAAACTTTGAAAACATTATACAGTGTAAAAAAAAGTTATAAAAGATATCGTGTGATTTTGTTTATATGAATTGTCCACAATAATTAAATCCATGGAGTCAAAAGGTAGAGTGAATGGGGGAAAAAAATGAAAGTAACCACAAAAGAGAACTCTTTCAGGGTGGTAATAATGTCCTAAAATCCACTGGTAGACACACAGCTCTGTGAACACATTATAGATGAGTTTTCAGATGGTGAATGACATGGTACATGATTTAGACACAGGTAAACTGATGCATTCATAAGAAGAAAATTTTAAAATTCACAAATATGTTGAAACTGGGCAACACATTCCCCAACAACCTACAAGTCAAAGAAGAAATGAAAGGAGAATGATAAAATACCTTGGGATAAACTAAAATGGAAATAGAAATAGCCAAACACGTGAGAGAACCAAGTCCAAGAAGGGAGCTGTGTGAGGGGAATTCTTTTTTTTTTTTTTTCTACTTTATTACTTCAAATTAACAACCACAATAAAGCTCAAAAAAGTCCAATATTTACACAGGAAAAAAGTACAAAATCCCCCCAAAGTTCTTCAGTAATTTTTTTTTCAGTTTTTTAAATTACAAAGTAATAAAAAGTTTTGCTCTTTAATTAAAAAAAAAGAAAGGGAAAAAGAGGTAAATAAATTAGAAAATACACACACTGAGAAAACAAACAAAATTAAATTAAATTAAAAAACCAGGTGTTAACCAGGAAGGGTAAATTCAACACTTAGCCCTGACCCAGGGTCCTACTCCGAAGTCAGGCCTGGGAAGAGGGGTGACCACAGGTCACTGTCGGGACCAGGGAACTAACTGGTAAGTCAGAGCCAATGCCATCTGGTAGCAGACTCCGTGAACTTGTCCTGAGATCAGGTATGGAAGATGCGGTCGCCACACACTGGCATCTGGGAACAGGTGGAGGCAAGGACTCTCTGCCCTGAGGGATGTGGAGGTCATTGTCCACCCCACCTTGACTTTAGGAAGAGGAGAACAGAAAGTTGACTGGACAGGCATGGCAGGCCACCTGCTGCTCTGGAAAATATAGGTCACACGCACACATGCTCACACTCATTCACACACTCACACATGCACAAGGCATCATGGCCACTGCCTCATCGGCACCTCAAGGTCTCTGAAGAGAGGTGACGAGAGGGAGGAAGAAGGGGAACCAGGATGCTCAGGGGGACTCTGGGAAAGCCCAATTACGAAGCTGGCCACTGTTGTCACCAAGAGGCCGCAGCTGTGCGTGTCCCCTTGGATCCGAGGCTCACGAAATCTCAGGGGACTTGTCTTTGCCTGGTCAAACCAGTCCGTGATGCAAGCTCTTCAGGCATCTCCATCGGCTGCCCGGCACGGTGGGTGGCGGTAGGAACGTGGCTGGAATATGACCCAATCAATGTGCTGGGAGCAGTGGGCAAGGCAAGGGACAGGAAGCCTCCGTGATGAGGACATCTTGTCTTTTTGCCATTGGAAAAAAAAATCTAAAAAAATCAAAAAACCAAAATTCATTGTTGGCATTGTGCTGGGTTGTGGTTTTTCTTTTCTTTTCTTTTCTTTTCTTTTCTTTTCTTTTCTTTTCTTTTCTTTTCGTTCATTTGAGTGGTTGGTTCTTTCTGTCCTTTTTGCTTTGTTTTTTAAGAAAATGCAGTGAAGACACTAAGCAAACACTGGTCCGTGGTAGTTCTCCTCATTTCCCAAGATGGTCAAATGGCACGCTTGCCTGGGAGGCGGAAATCCGGGAGACCTCTTGCCGCCCAATGAGGTCTGAGGATGAGACTTTGGCAGGTGCACCTCTGTGGAGTCTCATGCTCACCTTCCTCTCCAGGTTTGCCCGTGAGATCGCTCTGGGAGACGTATTGCCAGCTTGTTGGATGTGAGCGGCTGGGGTGGAGGCCACAGGCTCGGCTGTACTTCGGAAGCAGGTGGGGGTGGCCCCCGTAGGCGGGCCAGGGGGCAGGGCTGTGGTCGCGGACCTCCCCTCCACACCCCCGCAACTGCCCCATCCTCTCTTCTGGTTCATGTCTGGATTCCGGGCTGCACCCTAGCTGGTCCTGAGGCGGTCCACAGGGAAGGGCTGGGGCGGGGGGCGGCATGAATTTGAGCATGTTCCAGTCGAAGACGTAGTCGTAGAAGAAACCCTTCCAGATTGCGGAAGAGCTGGCGCAGATAGGAGTGGTCTGGCTTGCCATCGAACCGCAGGGAGCCGCAGAAGTTGAGGTATGTTGAGAACTCGGAGGGGTAACCTTTGCAGAGGACCTCAGTGGGCGTCCACATCTTCTTCTCATTGATGCGTTCATACTTCCGACGCTTGGTGGCTGCTTTCAGACCTTGCCAGGGCAGGGAGCCCAAGTTGAAGTACATGAGCACGTAGCCCAGGCTCTCCAGGTCATCTCGACGGCTTTTCTCGATGCCCAAGTGGGTGTTGATGGACACATAGCGGGCAGTACCAGTCAGGTTCTTGTTTTCTCGGTAGGGGATAGGCTGGTGGGTGCGGGCATCACGGTACTTCTTAGCCAGGCCAAAATCAATGATGTAGACCAAATTGTCTTTCTTCCCCAGGCCCATGAGAAAGTTACAGGCTTCACATCCCGGTGGATGAAGTTCTTGGAGTGGATATAGTCGATACGGCTGATCATCTATCTGGTCGGCCAGCAGCAGCACCGTCTTGAGGCTGAACTTTCGGAAACAGAAGTTGAAGAGGTCCTGGAGACTAGGCCCCAACAGCTCCATGACCATCACATTGTAGTCACCCTCAGCCCCACACCACTTGATGGATGGGATCCCCACTCCTCCCTGCATCATCTTGTAGAACTTGCTCTCAATATGGAGCTGTGGATGCTTTGTCTTCACGCATTCAAGCTTGATGGCTACTTCCTCACCAGAGGCAATGTTGGCACCCAAGTAGATGTCTCCAAAGGACCCACTGCCGATCTTTCGGCCCAGGCGGTACTTATTCCCCACACGAAGCTCCGTGCTTCTTCACCCTGATACAGGGAGGTCAGCCTCCGCGGTTCAAAGACACGCACACCTGTCAATCCAGGTGAGGGCTCTGAGGGGAATTCTAAGTGCTTGTAAGAAAACTGCAAGAAAATAAGAGTCTAGAATCCTCAGTTTTCTTCAAAAAATTCAACAATCACCAAATTATTCTTGGAATGTGTTTTCATTCCCCTCCCAGATATAGCAGATAGGAGTAAATTTACTTCAGGATATTCATTAAAACTGGCTATTATTTGTTTATATGCCTCTATGGAAAAACATGTTCTTGCCATGTGTGTCTTGCCCTTGTGACTGTACACTTTACTCATGGATCTCCTTTTAACCCACAGAGTATAAATCATCTAATGCTCTGAATAAAGTTGACTATTGCATGCAATTTTAGTCTGCCTCACCTATTGGTTCCATTCTCCCAGGTACCAACATCTCTAAAGTGGTAAACACATACGAACATGGTCAAAGCAGTTCTAAAAGGAAACTTTACAACAACAAATGCCTAATTAAGAAAAAAAATAACCTAACTATACAACCCAGGGGTCTAGAAACAGATCAAAACTCCAAGACGTCAAAAAGGAAACTAAAAACCAAAGCAGAACTTAATGAAAAAAAAATAGTCTAAAAAATAGATCAATGAATCTACAAGCTGGTATATCAAAGAAAAGAGAAAAAATGTCTGATTGAACTAAGAAACTTGGCAGGAACCTGGAAACAGCAACTGAAGCAGAAGGCATCCATGAAGGATAGCTTGCCCAGTGGCTCCCTTGCTCAGTCTGCTTTCTTACACCATTTAGGGGCACCACCTCCCAGTGAGCTGGGCCCTCTCTCACCAACCATTAATCAAGAAAATGTCCCACAGATCTGACTAAGGGAATCTGATGCAGGTATGTTCTCAAACGAGGTTCCTCTAGCCCAATGCTAAGACTCTTTAATATACTTCCTCATGTTGTGGTGACTCCCAACCATCAAACCATTTTCCTTGCTACTTCATTACTGTAATTTTGTTACTGTGATGAATTGTAATGTAAATATTTTGGAGATCGAGTTTGCCAAAGCAGTCATGACCACAGGCTGAATTAAATTAAAATTGTTTCAGAGGTCTGAGCTATGGTAAAAGCAGCTTACTGCCCTTTCAGAGAACCCAGATCCAGTTCCCGGAACACACATGGCACTCAAAGTCCAGTTCTAGGGTTTCTGACACCCACTACTAGCCTCTGTAGTCACACACACGATGCACATACATACATGAAAGCAAACATACATAAAACAAAACAAAATAGATCTATTTTTAAAAAACGTTTCAGAATCCAAATCTATGGAGCCACAGATTACCTTGGGCTTCTGATCCACCTATCACCACTATCTAAGGGCTAGGGTACAAGAGTGCGCCAGCAAGACGGGTTTATGTAGGTAAAACTGACAAATCTTTTATAGAGTCATACAAACAAGAAAAAATGAGAGAACACAAATAAAACAGAAATGACATTACGACAGATCCCACAGTAAATGTAGAAGGTCACTGGACACTACTGTGAACACCTTATGAAGCCTAGAAGAGTGACTATATCTCCAGGCACTTAAAACCTACCTGAGAGTCTCCATCTGACCCCCGAAGGAGGAACATGTAGAGACAAATGGCTGCAGGGATTATGCGGCCAGCTGGCTCTGCCACATCACCATCACGTTCATTCTGCTGGAGTCTTACTCTAACATATGCATTTGGAGCCACCTGCTGACATAGTGTGGAATCCTGTGCGCTTGGGATCCACCAAGCTAACAGGAGAGAATCTCGAGTCTAGACTTTCCACAGCCTAACAGTCAAATCATCCTGAAAGTTCCTCTGGCCATGTGGATATTTTGATCCAGAATCCGCAACCATGTGCAGTTCTCTAAAACTCAGGGCCCTTTGCTTGAATCTACTGTTAACATGGTTTTGAAAAGTGGAGAGAGGTATTGGTCATAGCTATCCACCATCTGCTGTATCTTATCTTTAACATGCAAATACTAGTGTTGATTCCACGCTGAACAAATAAGGAATAGGGATTCGGAGTCTGTCTCATTTCTCCTGTAAGAGAATACTGGCAATATATCGATCACAGTCGCCAGCCATATTCCACTCCCGCCCCCTTAAGTGATATAGTTTGAAAACTTTCCAC
>PVIH01016390.1:31973-45851 GCA_004025045.1 Sigmodon hispidus
TTTTTTTTTTTTTTTTTTTTTTTTTTTGATTTAATAAAAGTTTTATTTTTCCAGATATACAGCTGATTGAACCTGCTCATGCATCTTCAGTAGCTGGGGCATCTCCACCCTTTGTGTTTCTGGTGTAAATTACTTGGGCTCTGTGCTTTGAAACCAGCTTGATAAGTCCTTTACTAAGCAGCTCCTGAAGGGCTGCCCTAGCCAAAGACCCTCGAATCTTCAGTCTCTCGGAGACCACAGCTGGAGTAATAAGCTTATAGTTGGGAACTTCCTTACAGAGTTTGTCATATGTAGCTTTGTCAAATAGGACTAGATTGTTGAGCTTGTCTGGAACTTTGCCCTTGGACCACTTCTTCTTTTTGGCCTTGCCACCAGACTTATTTACTGGGCCTTTGTCTTTTTTGGCCAACTTTCCGGCATCTTTCTTCTTATTGTCATCCTTGGGAGGCATGGTGGAGCAGGGAGAGCGGCACAACCACCACAGCTTTCCTAAGATGTCCGGGGTAAAAAGGCGTGGCTGTGCTTTTTAAATCTTTGTTTATCTGAGGATTAAAAATGGTCCCACAGCTGGGTGGTGGTGGCACATGCCTTTAATTCCTGCATAGGCAGAGGCAGGTGGATATCTGTGAGTTCAAGGCCAGCCTGGTATACAGGGTGAGTTCTAGGACAACCAGAGCCACACAGAGAAATGTAACTTGAAAAGCAATAATAATAAAAAGAAAATAAAGAAAATGGTTCCTTAAAAATAAATAAATAAAATAAAATAAAAAAATAAAACCTACCTGAACAGAAACATAAGAGAAAAATAACTAAGCAGATCAATAAAGGATGATGAGGTTGAATTTAAAAGCCTCCCAAGAAAGAAAAGCCTACGACCAGACAGTTTTACTGCTGAATATTATTAAGCTTTTAAAGAAAACTACTATGAGTTATTCTAACTATTCTAAAAATCTGAAAGAGAACAGTTGTAACCTCAGTCTATGACAGCAACATTACCCTGACGCCAAAATCAAACATAAGAAGAAGAGGAAGGGATGGAAGGATGGAGACAGTATCCCTGAGAAATAGAGAAGCAAGAACTCTTAGGGTGACTAAATCCAAACAACACATCAAGAAAACTATATTCCAAGATCAAGCGATATTTTTCTCAATGATACTAGGAGGAAAAGAAGCCATTTACACCGTTGTAGGGAAGGTAAAGTAATACAGCCTTTGCGGAAAACAGTATGGAGGTTCCTTAGAATATTTTCTAAATTACTATATGATCCAACAATCACTTTTGGTAATATCTGAAATAAATTAGTAATATTAAAAATATTGCATGTTCTTTTCAGCATTAATCACAATGTCGAAGAAAACCAAGCCAAGTGTCTGTCGATGGATGGTCACTAAAGAAAATGTGCTGTTTGTGTGAGGGTATGGTATGATAATCAACCTTTAAAAAAATTCCTGTGATTTTTAACAACACAGGTTAATCTGGAGGATGTTGTGCTAAGAAAAACAAAAACAGAAATATAAATACTGTATGATTTTTACTTATTTGTGAAATATAAAGTAATTGATCTCAGAGAAGCAGAGAGTGGAATGGTAGCCAGGGACTAGAAGACTGAAGAGAAGGAGAAAACTAGGAAGATATAAATTAAATGGCACAAAGTTTCTTGGAGATTGTGAAAAATTCTAGAAGCCTATTGTACAGCACAGACAATGCTATGGTTAATGCTAATGCTTGAAAACACCTGAGAGTTTAGATCTTAAGTACTCTGTGATGGTTAGCTTTAGTTGTCAACTTTTTCCTAGAATCACTAGGAAGACATTATCAATGAGGGATGATCTACACTGGGATGCCCTGTAGACAAATCTGTGCAGGACGCTCTGAATTAAGTCGTGGCACTTGCTGCCAAGTCTGAAGAACATAGCTAGATTCCTAGAACCCACATGGTAGAAGGAGAGAATCAACTCCGGCAACCTTCTCCTTTGATCTCTGCCCATCCATGGAAGTGTGAGCATAATTGCACAAGTGTGCATGTATGTGCACGCGTGCACACACACACACACACACATACACACATAACTAAAAGAAAACTTATGTAAAGCCACCAATTCTTCAACCTAGCTCAAAAATCATCATGATGAAGATATATGAGTTTTTTTTTTTTGTTTGATTTTTTTCTTTTTCAAGGCTGGGATCAAACCTATGGCCTAACACATATTAAACAAGCATTCTACCTGTAAAGTCATTTCCCCCATTCATAAAGCCTCTATTTTTAAGTCCTAGCTAACAAAGATTTTAATTTGAACTCATAGTTTGTATATGTGAGTAAACCATTAGATTGTAAATCTAAGCAATACAACACACACTTACACTTTTCTTCCAAAATATTGAAGAAAGTGTCATACAAAGAATAAAAAAAATCAGTCAGTCACTGTCTATAGCTATAGGCCATTGAGAAGTCATGCAATGTAGTTGCAAACTCACAGCAGTGGGGAGTGCATATCGATGCACAAAATCAATCCAGCCAAAATCCCAGCATCGTGAAGTCCCACACTTGTCTGAGGAGCTATCTGGCAAATGGTGGCTGCTGAGGAAGGGAAATGTAGGCCCTGAAAGGCGACCCATGTTCCAGTAGTGTGACCCATCCAATTGATGAAGCCACCCATATGTACAACAGCACTAAATGAACTCCATGGGTATCCTTAAAGGGGAGCACATATAGCTGAGAGGGTAAAAACAGGAAGAATTGGGGTGGTGAGAGTGAAGAGTAGATTTAGCTAAAAATACATCATATGAATATTAAAGAGAAAGATTTAAAAAGAAGTCATTTAACCTCTGTAGGTGTGTTCTCCTCTGTAAAATAAAGGTTAAATATTTATATCCTCCCCACAAAATACCGAAACTTTTCACACAAAAATCTATAAATAAATGTTCAAAGCAGTTTTATACATAATAGTTCCAATCTGGAAACAATTAAAATATCCATCAACAGAAGAATATTAAAATTGTAGTGTATCCATGTAATAGAATGCTACTCACCAACAGAAGAAATTATGCACATAACAGAAGAATCCTAGATATTACACTCACAGAAAGAAATGACAGTGACAAAGAAATCCAATGATTCTGTTTTATATAAAGTTACATATTAGGCAAAAGTAATCCTATCTAAGAAAAAGAGGAAGAGAAGAACATTATTGAACTGGTTGAGAAGGAGGAGGAAAAACTTCCTGGAGGAGAGAGTATTCTACAAATGGCCTAGAGAGAAGGCTCAGTGGTTAAGTACACTATCTACTCTTACAGAAGACCCAGATATAACTCCCAGCACCCATGTGGAGGCTTAGAACCATCTATAACTACAAGGGAACCAATGCCCTTTTCTGGCTTCTACAGGCAATGCAGGAATGTGGTGCACAGACATACATAATGTGTAATGTGGTGCATAGACATACATACAAGCAAAACACCCATACACATATAATTAAAAGAAAAAAAAGAACTACTTTGCATGGATTAGTGGCTTACAATTCATAGTCTGAAATAGACTCATACAATGGGAAGAGTATCCACTGCGGGACCAACTTTCAATTTGGCTGTTTACTACAATCATAATTATGTAACTTTAGGTATGTTAATATTCCCTCAGGACATATTTTCTCTTTTACAATATGAAATAGTATCTACTTTACAGAGTTAAATGGCAGTGTGCTAGAGTAGAGATTTCTACCAGATGACATATAGATGCCCAAATAATTTCTAAAATATTACAGAAAACCAGGCACATGATAAATGTTTTCCTCTTTCTCCCTCTTCTCTCACGTTTCAAAACCCTGAGGGTTAGTATCAACATCTGAAAACCTCTCCTCTACTCGAGTCCCTAAAGCAGACACTCAACAGACAGGAGGGAAGAATGCAGAACTACTGCTCACTGGTTAAGCAGAAATGTCTCCATTCAGTTACTACAGAACCAGTCTAGGAAGCTGTGAACTCTACAAGCCATCCCAATAAAGACAGCTTTAGAGGATACACACTTTGCAAGCAGACACAAAATTCTATGGTCCTATGAACTAAGCTGTAAGGGAAGAGCGGAGAATGTGGTGCCCACTGGAAAACTGAGTGAATATCCAAAGGAAACAGCAAGGAGAATGTACTCTAAAGTCAGACTCATACATACTCCAAGGATACCTTGTACACATTACACAACCTTTAGGAAAGTTATCTAATTGCTTTTAAATTAACAGTTCACAATTAGACAATGGGAATAAAAATATCTACTCCATAGGGTCATTTTCAAAAGCAATGAAATTTTATGTGACAAATATGACAGCCCAGAACCACCATTCAAAACCTGATGACTGTACAATACAGACCTTATGAGTGACTGCTCATTAATAGTTTCCTGAATTACAACAACACCACAATTACAAACACCAAAGGCTTAAATTATTGAATTTAAATATACTTTCAAATTACAGAATATGAATAATGGCTCAAAACAAAATCATAATTTCTTAAATCCTACCAGCTCCTGATTTATTCAAAATCATACCATCATGCCTGCTATTCAATTTGGCACTTGGATTACCTCTGCCTCCAAACTGAAACCAGTCCTGATACAGGAGATTTCTGAATAAGAGGGTGAACCTTGTTTCAAAAGGAAAGTTCAAAATTTCTTTCTTCTGGGAAAATTCAAGATAGTTCTTTGGACAAAACAAAAACTACTTCAATGTGTACACTAACAAACATGAGTAAGTGCTGTGTGCTTGCAATAGAGCATCTCAAGACTGCAAAGGCCTTCTGGGAAACAATCTCTTTAATGACATAAGTTTGTAAAAAGAATTCAGGGAGAGCACAAGAGTGAAACACATTTCAAATTAAAATAGCAGCACAATGTAGGTTAAAGGGTCATGCTCTCACTTCTGCAAAAAGAGGTATTCAAATGACTAACAAGTACAAGAAAAGATGGTCAAATTACTAGTCATTAGGGAAACAAATAAAAAGCACAATGAGGAATCATTTCACATCACTCAGATATCTAGAGTCAAAAAGACAGGCCTAGAGCATCAGAGGAAACAGAGAAATTGGAACCTTCCTCCTCACACACAGTGGGAATGTAAAGTGGTACAGCTGACCCAGTACAGTACCTGGCAGTTCCTCAGTGAGTTAAACATACAGCTACCATTCAACCCAACACTTCCACTCCTACATCCACTCACAAGAAATGAAACCCAAGACCACACAAAACTTATTATACAAGAATGTCCACAGCAGCACTGTCCTGACAAGTACTAAAACATACAAATGACCAAGAATTGTCCAACAGTAAACAAAATGTAAGATACTTACACAATGAAATGCTAGTTACTCATAAAAAGGAGTAAAGTGCTAACAATTGCTCTAAATAATTCTTTAAAATGTACCAAACAGAAGCAGCAAGATCCAACAGACCATGTATTATACGGTTTTATTAGTGTGCTATGGTTCATAAGGTGAACCCTTAGGTTAGTATTCAGTATTAGTGGTCAGGAAAGAGTCTTCTGGACAGGACATGATCACTGTGCTCACACACTCACAACAGCTGGGATTGCCTGCCTACAAACTGAACAACACAAAGCCAGTCAACATGCTAGCACCGAGTGGGCAGAGGGTCATGGGCTCCCACCCCTGACGAGCTATGATCACTCAGTGGCTTCTGGGAAAGGGAGAGTCAGTTTTCTTTAAGGGTGTAGGTCAGCTCCACTCCAGCAGATGGCTTCAAACCCAGACAGCACAAATTAGAGTTCATGGGTTATTAAAAAAATGAATAAATAAAAATTTTTTAAAGGTGGCACAAAATTGAGGAGATAATAAGGAGGTGATGGATATGGGAGAATCTAGGGAGAGAAAGAGGTGATAAATATGATTAAAATAAATTGTACTTTTTAAAGTCAAAAAATTAATAAAAAAAATCAATTCTTTCAAAAAATAGTCTGAATGTTTTCCTGAGTTTGGTGCTTAACACTGTTATAGATATATTTAAAAGCTATCAATAATTTTTTACATTTTTAAGAGTACAAACTAAGTGTGTTAGAGCAAAAATGAGTAGCTTTAAGAGTAATACAGGAAGTTTGTAATTCCTTTTTAATGTTTAAAGAGTTTTTCAATTGCTTCAGTACATGCCACCATGAATAAATCAACCAAGAAGTATTTTTTACTGTCAATATGGCATGACCCATTAAAAATGGTAACCTATTTCTTGTTATATTTAAAAGCAGGCCAATACATACTAAAATTTTTACAAATAAAATGTGGACATGGGTGACTTTTATGGAAAAAATATCAGGAACTGAAATAGAGGGCACGAAGAGAGGTTGTTTATTGGCTTGCCTCTCCTGGCTGCTTTGGCTAGCTTTGTTGTACTTCCAGAGACCACCATAAGCAAGGGCTAAGCCCTCCTACATCAATCATCAGTTAAGAAAATGCCCCATGGACTTGCCTACAGACCAATCTGATGGAGGAATTTCCTCAATTTAGATTCCCTTTTCCCAAGAGATTAAGCAAACTGAAAAAAACAAAAAACCTAACCAAACCAGCAAAGTATTAAGCAACCAAAAAATGCTTGTAAAAAGGTTACATCACCTGGAAAAAAAAAAAAGCAAAATAAATTACATTGACTTAATTTTTATTAAACAACCCATTTGCTGTATTTTTAAATTTTTTATTATTTTATGTGTATATGTATTTGCCTACAAGTTTGTCTATGTGCCAGTTCTCCAACCCCAGCCATTTGTGATTTTTATGTCTAAAGTTTTTAAAATGACAATTCCACAGTACTGATATTATACCATCAGAGAAGATTGTTATATTACCTAGCATATAACAGCATACAGTGTGTATACAAGTATGCATATGTGTGTGGGTACCCTTAAATGTGAGTGGATGCTGTAGGTTAATGTCAAATGTTTACTTAATCACTCTACCTTATTGTTTATGTGTTAAGGGAAGGGATAATGCTTGTAAAAGAAAAAAGTTACATCACTCAGAAAAAAATACAAAAAAGAATTGCATGGATTTAATTTTTATTAAACAAGCCATTTGTAGTATTTTTAATTTTAATTTTTTAAATTATTTCATGCATATGGATATTTGTCTACCAGTATGTCTATGAACTAGTTGCATGTCTGGATAATGCAAGTGTGCATATATGTGCAAATATTAAAGCCAAAGGTTGATATTGGGCTTCTTCACACTATTTTTGTTTGTTTGTTCAAAAAAAAAAAAATAAGGTCTCTCACTGAATCTGGAGTTCCCAATTCAGCTAAACTGGCTGGTCATCAAGCCCCTGGGATCTCCCTGTCTCTGTCACAACCACCGCCATCCCAGCAGTGTGTCTAAAGATGTATACTGCTACATGTCACTCCTCAAAAATTCATACTGGAATCCTAGCTTCCAAAGTAACAGTAATAGGTAAGTACTTTGTGAGGTAATAAAGAGCAGGGTCTTCATAAACAGGTCTGATACCCTTATTAAGGAAATTAAAGGAAGACCTCCTGCCTTTGGAGTCATCATCAAACACAGAATCAGCTAGCACCTTCATCTTGAACTTCTCCAACCAGAACTGTGAGAAATCAATCCCTGTTCTTTATACGATTCTCAGTTTAAAGTATTTTGTTACAGCAGCCCAACAGACAAATGTGGAGAACTTTACAAATGCAGCTCTAGGGAATGGAGAAAGAGGGGAGAGAGGCCGAATGGAGCATTTACTGAAGAAGGTAAAGAAGGCTTGTATGCAGTTCTTTACAGAAAGCATCATTTTTCTGCTAGTAACAGTTTTATGAGGTGGATGGTATCCAAATGAGAGAAGCGAAAAGACAAAGTGCACTTGAGAATCTTGCCTTCAATGCCACTACATCACACTTTCTCTCACCAACATAATTTCCCAAGTGACATTTAAAAATGGCTCTGTAGTAAAGATAGTGGACATTCTCAAGACATTTCAGCATGTTTGAGGTAAGTAAATCCGAAAGCATTTTGCAGAAAGTCATAGTTAACAGAAAAAACTACCAGTACAAAGCACCAACATATGCCAGGGTGAGTAGTGCTGTGCTTATCAACCTTAACTCAGAAATCTGCCACATAACCAGCAGGTGATCTGGGGAAGTCATAATCTGCTTGAAGCTCAGGTTTCCTATTTATAAATGTCCACATCACCTATCTCATTCTACCCCATTAGATGCTGATGAAAAAAAAATCTTACAATAGTACAGACATAAGGAATTCTTATCTGTTCAGAAAGATAATAGTAGTGAATTGCAATTTTGTGCACAATAACTTGTCTCACTTGAGAAATATAGTCCAGTAGCAGCAGCAGGAAGCAGCCCTGGTGCTGACAGGCCCTCTTCGGAGGGATCCTCTTGACAGTAGCAGGTGCTGCTTTGGGAGCAAATTTCTGGCTGCTTTCTAACAAGTTGAAAGCTCTCTGCAGTCGGCTACAGACTCTAAACTGCTTCCTTGAGCAGAACTGCAAACCTGAGCAGCGGGGAGGTGCTAACAAGTTACTGGGGCAAAGACACTTATGAAGCAGGAGGCTCCCGGGTGGAGAGGACTTCCTTTGGCACCTGAGGCCCAACGTTAAACATTTGTAAAATGGAAAGAGACAGGGAGAGACACAGAGAGAAATCTTCCCCTCACTGCTTCTCTGAAAAAGCTAAAACCTGAATTAAGTTTCATGAAAAGTGTGGCAAACCCTTGAAGAAAAAGCGGCTGAAGGGATCAACTTCCAAGTGCAGGCAAGAAGAAGAAGCCTCGACCACCCCTTCCTTAGAGACTGCATCCTGCCCTGCCCCGGCCCAGCCCGCCCCCGGCCCGGATGGAGCTCACAGTCCCACTAACCTCACGGCCCAGCTCGACCCTCCCCAGCCTGGCTCGACCTCCTCGCTGGACCGGCTCCCCTCCCCCGGTTACACGCCCACCACACAGGTTGCCTGCGCCCCTCTCAAGGCCCTCTGGTCAAGGAGGATGGCGCCCCTCGCGGCTGCCCAGGACCGGGCTGGGCGGATGGCCAGATGGCCGGAGCACCACCGGGTACAGCCGAATCCTAACCCCGACCCCGCGAGGCTGTCCAGAGCCTTCGAGCAGGCGCAGCTGGGCTCAAGCCGTCTGCTCATGGAGAAAGTTTAGGAGTTTGCTCTGAGCGCCGGCTTCCCTAGAGCTGTTTCCTCGGCTTTGACCATGTAGCCAAGCGGGGCTTAGCCCGCACCTTAAGGCTTGTTTCAGAAGTTGTGCCAGACTTGGATCCAAAGATCCATGTACAAAACCTAACATATGTTTAAGCTACTTCGAATAAGCCCAACATGAGTATGTGTCAATATTTAAATCATAGTTCTGAACTAAATGGAAAAGATTGTAAACATCATAGTATCAAGGGAATATTTCTTGCTACTTTTCATCCAGCTGACCCCGAGATTCTAAAGTCCTTCACCCTTCTTACCCACAGCAGGTGGAGAACCAATGGGTCCTGAAGTCTACCTCACTTTCAGGAGTCTAAGAGCTGTGGAAGCAGGTACGCACTGTATTAGTGGCTCCTTCTAGGTCCTCTGGGAACCCATTCGTTCAGTTGTCTGACAAATAGTTACGAGGCACCTGCTATGTTAGATACACTAACTGCTTAGAGTTAATAAATGAACAAAATAGATCTTCCTCCTAAACAAAAAATCCTGGGGCGGGGGGAAATGTTTGTTCTTAAGCTGGGAAGAAACACGAATAATAAACATCACCCAGCAATAGAAGGGACAGAGGGCAACATAAATGAGGGTCAGGGTCTTGTTTCTCTCCTTAATCATCTTCTCTTACTCCCATGAGCGTTTAAACAACTTAAGTCTCTTTCCACACGGAATCTCCCAACCACAAGCCTTCACTTCAGCATGTTTTTATGCCCCTTTTGTAGCCACCCTTGCACTTTGCAATTTACAAGATATTTCCACTACTTCAATTACTATTCAAGTCTAGACTTTGGCTTCTACCTATTCTTTCCAAAGTCACCAGGGATTTCCCTACTACAAATCCTGCTAATATTATCTTCATAACCTGCAATAGTTTGAAGTTTTAATTTCCCTAAGGCTCACGTTTTGAAGGCTTTGTCACTGTGGTGGTGTTACCAGAAACCAAGGCCATGAAACAAAGAGATTCCCCCCCGCCAAAAAAAAAGATTAGTAACTCTCCCCAAAACCAAACAGAAATGATGATTAGATCAGTGCTTTCTTCAGCCATCATCAGAGAGGCTTTCTCCTGCAGTAAATGGGAACAAATACAGAGACCCACAGGCAGACATTATGCAGAGACAGAGAGAGAGAGAAAGAGAGAGACTTTGGAACACACAGCTCTAAATGAGATGTCTCCATCAAATCACCTGCCTCAGAGCTCAAAGAAGAGGGAGAGAGAGTGAAGGAGAGAGAAGGGACAGAGAACATCAAGAGAACAAGACCTGAAACAACTGACCAAAGCTTATATGAAGTCACAGAGACTGATTGGAAGCTATAGATCTGTTCTGTCATAATGATGACTCTGTTCATCAATGATGTTGTGACCTGAAGGAAAATAATTAGGAACAATAATCTGTTTCATCATGATGAGGGAAGGATGACTCTGTTCATCAATGATGTCATGACTTGCATAAAAAATGATTAAAATGTTAAATCTGTCCCGTCATAATGAGTAAATAAAGACTCTTAATATGATGAATCTCTCTTCTCATAACAAGTAAATGATGCATCATTTCATCAATGATGTCCTGGCCTAAGAGAAAATGATTACTATATATCTGTCCTTTTATAATGAGCAAATAATGACTTTCTTCATCAATAATCTTATGACTTGAGAGAAAAATGTTTAGAAATGATAAAAAGATACTGTTATAATCAGCAAATGATAATTCTGTACATCAGTAATGTCATCCCATGAAAGTAAATAATTAAAATACTCTGTGCTATTACAATTAAATAATACTTCAATGATATCATGACCTGAGAGAAAATAATTAGAAACTATAAATCTGTTCTATCATAATGAGTAAATGATAATTTTCTTTATCAATGATGTCATGACCTGAGAGAAAATAATTGGAAATAATAAATCTGTCCTTTCAAAATGAGGAAATTATGACTCTGTTCAACAATAATGTCAAGACAGAAGGTTGTTTTGGGTGTACCTTGGAAAGTAGAGCTTTAATAAAAAAATGTTTGTGGTTTGTTGTTTTTTTAAAAAAGAGGATCTCAATATGTACAGCTCCATCTGCCTCCATTTTACTAATATAGGATTAAAGTGTTGAAATTCAATGCTGGAATTAAAGGTGTAGACCCCCATGCCCAACTTCAGTTTGGATTTTTGAGACAAAATTTTAAATTTTAATAGATTTGAAGAACAAATGCCTACAAGTTTACATTAATAGTAGCTGTCTACTAAGTAACAATTCCCTATCAATTTGATCAAAACAAATAACCAAATATTGCCATGTGTATAATGGCTCATGCTGTTTTATAAATTTTTATATCAGAAAAATTCTAAACATGCTTCACTGTTTTTCATATTATATAGCTTTATAAAGTTGGAAAGGTTATTTTCTGCAAATGTGTATAATGTGGTACCGAGGTATTTGCTAAAGTGTTTCAGATGTATCATTAGAGTTATAAATTAAATATTACTACCTGAAAGTGTATAAGTAAATATATTATGGAATATTTCCAAATATATGGAAATCTCAGTGAATTAGTCAGGGTTCTCTAGAGCCATAAAACTTATTAAATAAATTTCTCTTTTCACATATCTATCTACCTAGCTATCTATTTCTTTTCCATCTATTTATGTCTATTTATTTACCTTTATGTTCAGAACTATCAGTAAGCCCAGCCTTAGTCTTGTCATCCTCTGTCAACTAATTATAGAAATACCTCCTGAGGCTATAGCTATAAGCTTGGCTGTGGAAGGCATTGCTACATGAGTAAAAATTATAGGTAACTGTCATAGGGCAGCTTTCATAATCTGCTTCAGAGTAATAAAAGAAATCCCTCAAAGTAGGAAATAGATTGCATGAGAACCTTTTCTTTAATCTGAGATAATTATAAACTATTGAACTGACTAGTAACATAAGGAAACATACACAATTTCTGTTGGTATCATTTAATTTTACTTTTCAAAAATGGTCTCTGACTCTGTTTTCATTAACCTTCATATCTTCGCAATTCTGCACTTTATAATACAATTAATAATCTTACCTTACAAACATTTCTATACACAATTACACCTGTTTTAACATGTCTTCATATCTTTCTTTTAAATAACTTATCTTTCTACATCTCTTTTAACACAGTTTTAATTTCCTGGTTTTCACACAGTTACAGATCTCCATACAGACATAGTAATTCACCTCACATACGTAGCTCTCTGAACATATAACATGTTTTATTGTTCTTAAACACTATCATTCTGCTCTTTGCATAGTTCTTAAAACTAGCAACAATTTTTTCATACATCTTTATCTCTTTCACACACATATTTACACACATGCTTCTTCCACATTATGCCCCCACTCTGCACAGTCTCTCTCCCTCCAGTAATTCTCTCTCATATCTCTCTCACTCTTTTTTTTATTTTGTATTTATCAAGAAAAACAGTAAATTGAATTTAAAATAATGATAAGTTAACAATAACTATAAAAAAATAAAATCATAAGCATGACTTATCAAGGGTGATAATGCAAATAATTTGTTACACATAAAATTACTTTGTGTCAGCTTTCCCTCTGGATTTTTTTTCTTTTTCTTTTTTCCTATCCCTGTATATATCCCCATTCAAGGTCCCTTCCCCCTCCCGCCACATCAGGTCATTTTTTCTTCTCCACAACTCCCCATCCCCTCCCTGGGCAGGTTGCAGACAGTCCCATGGTCCCACTGATCCTATAATGCTTAGGTCAGTCACCACTCCTGGCAAATCCAGTTTTGTCCCCCCTCCCTCAAGAGTGAGTCAGGTGTTCCTATAGGTGGAGTGAGATCCGAAGGGTCAGTCCAGGGTGTTTCTGATCCAAGCTGTTTAGTGGTTGTGGTTCGCAGCTTGGGCATGCTTGGCTTTTTTTCTTGTTTGTTTGTTTAGAGACCACTAATGAGTGAGTACATCCCCTGCTTATCTTTCTGAGTTTGTGATACCTTGCTCAGGAGGATATTCTCCAAATCCATCCATTTACCTGCAAATTTTAGGATGTCATTTTTTCTTACTGCTGAGTAGTATTCCATTGTGTAGATGTACCACAGTTTGTTAATCCATTCTTCAGTTGAAGGACATCTAGGTTGTTTCCAGGTTCTTGCTATTACAAATAATGCTGCTATGAACATAGTTGAGATAATGCCTTTGAAGTGTGACTGTGCTTCTTTAGGGTATACACCCAGAAGTGGTATTGCTGGGTCCTTGGGGAGATTGATTCTTAATTTTCTGAGAAACCGCCATATTGCATGCCAAGGTGGCTGAACAAGCTTATACTCCCACCAACAGTGGAGGAGTGTTCCCCTTGCTCTGCATCCTCTCCAACATAGGCTGTCATCTGTTCCTTTTATCTTAGCCAATCTAACAGGTGTTAGGTGGTATCTCAAAGTTGTTTTGATTTGCATTTCTCTGATGGCTAAAGATGAAAAGCACTTTTTCAGGTGCCTTTCAGCCATTCGTAGTTCCTCTGCTGAGAATTCCCTTTTTAGATCTGAACCCCATTTTTTGATTGGGTTATTCAAGGTTTTGGGCTCTAGATTCTTGAGCTCTTTATATATCTTAGAGATCAGTCCTCTATCACTTGTAGGGTTGGTGAAAATCTTTTCCCATTCTGTAGGCTGGCGTTTTGTCCTATTGACAGTGTCCTTGGCTTTGCA
>PVIH01016391.1:0-45747 GCA_004025045.1 Sigmodon hispidus
CCACCCCACCCCCGCCCCCACCCCCACCTAAATTCCTTCTCCTACTTTCTCTCCCTGCCAAGAAGTCCTGCCCACTCACTCTTCTCTATTGGTCATTAAGCTTTTTAATAGACCAATTAGGTGCTTTACCAGATAAAATAAACAACACATCTTCATATAGTTAAACAAATACAACACATATCTGTGTAGGTAAACAAATATTCCACAACATTGGGGCATTTTTTTATACCTTGATACATTGTAAGAGTTAGGTAATATTATGTTGATGTTTAAATTTTGCCTCAGTAACTGATACATGTTATTTCTGCCTCCTGACTTGGTTACTCAAGAATATATTTGAGTTAGATATAAGTTGACCTATGGATGTTAATTTGGTTCACTTATTCTGGTTGCTGAATAGTCTGATAAGCGAATATATTTCCAGATCTTTCCACCATAACTATAGATTGACAGTTGTTTAGGGTCAATATACCTACTTGATAAACTGAATGTTCTAACAATATAAATTTTTCTTGTAGATAGATAATAGATACAAATTACAGTTACAGATAGACATTGTAACTGTAATTCTTGCTTGATAACTGTTTTTGTCATAAGTAATTTTGCTATGTTAAAATGAAAACCTTTGTTTTTAATTAGACAGAAAAGGGAAAATGCTGTGGGATGTCTTTCTGTATACTGTAAATATGTTTTATTGGTTAATAAAGAAGATGTGTTGCCCTATATTAAGGCAGGATAAAGTCAAGTGGGAAATTCAAACAGAGATATAGGAAAAAGAAGGGGGAATTGAGCAGTTGCCAGCCAAATGCCAGAAGAACTAGATGTCTTAGAACACACATAAATACACAAATAGAAATAGGTGGTTGGTTTAAGTCTAAGAGTTAGTAATAAGCATAAGCTACTGGCTGAGCATTTATAAGTAATATTAAACCCCTGTGTCAATTGTTTGGGAAGCAGCTGCTGGCTATTTGAGAGTTGCTGGGGGGTGGAACAGAAACTTCCACCTACACGTGATACCCAAACGTCAAGAATTTCACATAAAATCTCAAAAGGCTTTAAAAGGGGGGCTCTAAACACACAAAAATAAAGTTAAACACGCCTTTTTGGTAACCATCTTTTCTCCAGTAGGCTCTGTTTGTTGGTGGCACAGCTCCTTTAAGAGATGGCCTCCTGGGGCTGAAGAGACGGCTCAGTGGTTAAGAGCTCTTCCGAAGGACCTGAGTTCAATTCCCAGCATCCACATGGCAGTTAACAACTGTCTGTAATTCTAAAATCTGACATCCTTACACAGTTATACATGCAGGCAAAACATCAATTCACATAAAATAAAAATAAATATTAAAAAAAAGAGAGAGATGACTTCCTGACTCAGCATTAGTGGCAAAAATACTGTGGCTCTTCTAAGAGGCTCTGCTGCTAAACACTTAAATGGGGTTTAAGCAGTGAGTGGCACACTACTTAGTGGCAGTGTCCACCCCAGAGTTAGAGCAGTGTAAACACATGGCTTTCAGAGCTGTCAGTAAATGTGTCTCTGCCATGAGATTAGCCTCTCAAAATAAAGATGGAAAATACAGAGTCTGGATACTGTATGTCATTGTGTTGTCTGAATGCTGAGGAAGGAGAAACAGCTGATAAAAGACATTTGATTATAAATGTTGCAGGAATTAAAACCTGTATGTTTTAAAAATGCTTTGACTTCAAAACTTAAGTCAAAAGATATGTTACTTTGGAGAAAAGGCTATGCTTTTGTTTCCAGGTTTTAAAAAAAAAATCAGGTTTGATTGAGGAAGACCCTCTGAAAACCTGCAATGGAAGTAAATGATCCAGTGTTTCAGAGCACCTCTGTTGTAGTTTCTTCTGAGTTCTGCATCCAGAACAGCTTCAAGACTACTGAACACTCACAGAACACTCTAGTCAGGACTGGACCATAATCTTAAATTTTCTCAGGATCTCCCAAAGATTCCCAGTGCCCCCAATCAACAGGAAGGAGTCTATAGAAGTTTGACCAGATTCCCAATCATACATGTGTTTATCCTCATTTAAAGGGTGGGTTATAAGTTGTTATTGGTAATGGTCAGGAGAAAGGCTGAACCAAGGAGATTAGATTCAGGGATATAATTGTAAAAAGGAGAGATAAAGAAGTTATTGGATAAAAGAGTAGATTATTGAATTTATTTTAATCAAATACACAAGTATTAATTTTACTTCACATTGGTATGGATTTTGATTTATTGATACAAAGCTAAAGTCAATTTTGTTATACTGTATGTACATTTATACTCTTGTTTAAGGTATTGTGTTCATGCACCTCATTTAAAATATGATATATAATTAAGAATACAGATTAATAGACATTTATAATAGCAAACTTACAGTCATGTTAGGTATGTTTCAAGGTCATACTAAGATACATTTCAGACAGACAGGGAATCTTCAAACACTTCAGAGATCTATAGCATTTAAGATATTTGAATAACACAGATTTTTTTAATGACAATGAGACATGTCTGCTCCTGACAAGACCAATTTATTTCAGAGAAGATGATGGGCATTAAAGAAACTCCATGTAGAGCTTACTTCCTATGTGGCAAAAGTTGTCCACTGGGCAAGAGAGTGCCCTTGCCTCAACTGCTGACAGTATGCTGTCCAAATTGGACAAGCAGGACACACAAGAAAGTTTGACACACAGACTTCGCCAACACAAGGTAAGATAGTCCTTCAAAAAATCCTGCTTCATAGAAATGTCTGTCAGACATTCTAGGCCTGTAGGCCAAAGACGGATGCCCCAACATTGCAGAGGAACTTCGGGTGACTGTCTGGGCATCCTTTTGATGGTTCAGTCCAGCTGTCATTATGTAACATTTTACATTTCTATGGTCTTTGATGAAGTTGAAGACTAAATAGCTATAATTATAGTTTTTCTTAGTTGTAACAGAAAGTAAACTAGATACAGAACTTTAGACTAATCAAGATTCGATATATAATTATTCTCTCTAATTTTGCTAAATGCAAATGGATTATTGTTACTGTAATTCTTACTTAATAACTGTTATATAACTAAATATATACTGTAATTCTTACTTAATAACTTAATAGTATATAATCTTACTATGTTTAAGTTAAAACCTTCTGTTTTAATTAGACAAAAACCGGAAAATGTTGTGGATTCTGTTCATTGTTAATGAAAAGCTGACAGGCTGGTAGCTGAGTAGAAAGTTAAGTGGAAAAGCCAAACTGAGAATTATGGGAAGGAAAAGGGCAGAGTCAGGAGTCACCAGCCAGACCCAGAACAAGCAAGATGAGAATGCTGTACTGAGAAAAGGTACCAAGCCACATGGCTAAACATAGATAAGAATTATGGGTTAATTTTAATATAATAGCTAGCTAGTAATAAGCCTGAGCCACAGGCCAAACATTTATCATTAATATAAGCCTCTGGGTGGTTATTTGGAAATAGGCGAGCAGGAGAGATTCATGTATTTACATGTAACTTTGATTCATTTATTGTGGCTGCTGCATAGTCTGATGAGTTAAGATTTCCAGGTCTTTCCACAATAATTATAGATTTACAGTTTGTGCAGCCATTTTATATATCTTGAAGCTATTGATGAGATGTTTAGGATTAATGTACCTACTTGATAGACTGAATATTCTAACAATATGACTTTTTCTTGTGGCTGTTAATTTTGATTGTCTCTTACCTAGGAGACACACCTCTGAGTATGTTTGTGAGGGTATTTCCAGAAAGGATTGACATAAGGAAAGAGAGAACCTATCTCAAAGCAGGCATCTTGGAACAGGTAGCTCAGACTTCCAAGGAGCAGGTAATGTCCCTGAGTGAGTGTGTCTATTATGGCTGCCTCCTTTCTTTGCTGACATCAGATTCCTGTTCTCAAGTGACTCTTCAAGAAGCTTTGGACGTTCAGCACTGGTCTGGGAATGAGAGGCTACAGCTCTTACAGCTCTTAACTTCTGCAGCTTGCAGGCCACATTGTCAGGCTGCCCGGCCCCTAACATGTAAGCCACCTCTTATAAAATATATTCACATTTTATTGGTTGTGTTCTTCTTGGAGCCCTATCTAATAGAGTTTTCTTTGTGCTTTTTAAAACTGCCTTTTCATCTTAAATTCTCATTATTCAGAATGTCTATGATGACTGAAACTCAGAACTATCCCTAATCTCTGATGCTATGTATACATGGTGTGTAGTCTTGTCACCCCTCACGTCTCCCCTTCCTCCCTCCTCCTCTTCTTCCTCCCCATTCTCTTTCTCCTCTTTCCCCACCTACTAACTGTTTAAGAATTACATGGGAATTTCCATTTCCCCAGTGGACAGCTACACATTTTTAACACTCATTAATTATGTTGCTGAAACTCCATGTGTGTTTTGTCTCACCCACTTCCAGAATCTCTGCCCAAGATCACCTTAGAGCTCACAGGAACACAACCTGGGAAATGGTGTGTGTATGACTCTGAGCTCTCCTGGGATGGGAAATGAGCTGAGAGACAACCTGGTACTGCCTATTGTCCTGGATACTTGCGCCAACCCCAGACTGTGCTGTTTCCTCACAGAAATAGTTACCCTAATAGATGCTGTAAGCAGACACATGCCTATGTGTGCACACTTGAGGCTGGCACTGGAGAGTGAATGTGTGGGGAAGCCCCTCCCTCCAGACTCCTCTATGAATCCCATGCCCAGGGGTCTGAGGAGGGGCTTCTGACTCCTGAAATTGGGGAAAACAGTTCTTAAGCCCTTCTTCTGTTCAGATAGAGCCAGGGATTCTTCCTAGGTCCTTTGGAGCAGAACTGGCGCTCTCCTGCTTCCTCCCTCCACTTCCATGCCTCAGTATCCTCTCTATGGACATGGAGGGGCATTGCTTGATCCTTCGTCAAGGAAGAGCCTGTAGGGCTGGTGTGTAGCTTAGTGAGGAGAGCTATCCAGCATGCACAGTGTGCTGGCTTCAGTCCCAGCACTGCCCATAATCCACAGCACTCAGGATGTGGAAGGAGAAGGATCAGAAGTCAAGGTATCCTCAGCTACATAGCAAGTTCAAGGCCAGCTTGGGATACATGAGACCTGGTTGGGGGTGGGGTGGAGAGGAAGTCTTTGAGTTTCATCTCTGGAGCACAGCCTGATGATCTCCCCTGTTTTCCTCTCCTTATCATTCACAGGGAACCCTGCATTCAGCCAACTTCTATTCTCTAACATCCAGCTCAGTATTGCTTCCTCGAGCACCTGAGAAGACGCACACGTATGATAGCGCTAGCCCTCTCCAGAGCTCTAAGCCCCAGCCTTCAGAATTGAGGGTGACTATTTCAGGACTGGGTTCCGGGCTTCCCCCACCCTGAGTTTTATAAGCTTTGCTCCCATGTGGGGCTGCAGGACGTCTTCAAGCAATGTGCTAGGGTCCTCAGAAGGCACAGTCCATGTTTCCATCAGTGACAAGCCTAGCCTCAACACAGAGGCAGACATGGTGATACACGAGAGAGATGAGTGTGAAGACGCAAATGAATGGATATCCATGCTGTTACAGAAGACACACGAGAAATACCCTTTAAACATCTCCTCAGGGCCCCCTGTCCTCCTCCAAGCTATACATGGAGCTGGAATGTTCTGGCACCCAAAGAAGGGGTGCACTGAGGAGGTGGGAGCAGCGGCCAGCACCCTCCATTGATACAAACCTGAAGCTGCTGATCCCTTCAGCTTGGCAGGGAAGGTAAAATTGCCTTCATCCAGAAGGCAATGCGGGTGGATCTGCTGGTGAGCCCTGGAACAGTGGTACCCAGGCCATGCTTGTCACTGGCCTTGACTTAGCAGGTCAAGGACACTCCATATTTCACAGCTGCCCTTATCATTCACCAGAACCTCCTTAGAATTGACTCATCAGCAACAGCACAGGCACTGACTAAGGCATCCTGAGAGGTGGCTGCGGGCCTGGAGGAGGCGAGGGTGGCACACGCCACAGGGATGTGTCGGGCTGGAAGCCAGCCCGGCTCAGATGAGTAACTGTAGACGGTTTCTGCTGAGCTTGTTGTCACGGGGAAAGGCAAGTGACTGACTCCCTCCTGCCCCCACCCCCTGAATTTGCTGCACCCCTGTGATTCTGACAACTAGAAAGGAGGTGAGGGGCTGAGTCAAAATCTGGGTACAGGTTGCAAGGATCCAGAACAGATCTGCCTAGCGAGAAAGAGCTTCAGGAATGGGGACAGACTGTGGGTCCGGCTCTTGTGCAACTGTTTCAACCTAGATTAGTGAAACAAAGGCAGACAATACAGGGACATGGTGGGGAAGGTGACCACACCCACTACCACAGGTGCCTGCTCCCCGACCACAGGTGTCTGCTCCTTGGCCTCATGAAGCCCATCTGCCTCCACCTTTGCTTCTAACATCCTTTCCTCTTGAAGCCTTTCCTGTTGCTTAGCTAAACAACAGATTCCACAAGGCTCCCCAGGAGTAAACCCATGGTTGACCTCCCAATGTCTCAGGACATGAGATTTAAGAGCCTGGAGTTGGCACATGGTTAGTGTAGACTAAGTTGAGTTTTAAAGGTGTTTTGCTGTCTTCCTGCTTCTTTTATTTCTGAATGTGTCTTATGTCCTTCAATGGTAAGGATGGATGGATCCTCCAGGGAACAATCCAGAAAGAACCAAGAGTGGCTTTCACGGCAGAGAACTGGAAAGAAGACTGTTCTCCCTTAGCCACCTTCCTCTTCTGAGGATTGGGCTGGGAAGACACCAGGAGATCCTGCCTGCCCTCTCAGCCGCAGCCTGGCACTAACCTGCCAACCTCCACCCTAAAAGGGATCAGTGTGGACTGGACAGCCGTCACCACTGGTGCCCTCTCTTACACCTACTTGCCTCACCTACCTGGTGAGGGTCACAGGGCAAAATGGGGGCTGGCTTCTTCCCAGGCTCCACTCCCCTCCATGTACCCTAAAGCCCCCACCACCACCACCCCGAGATCCTTGTCCATGGAGAACAAGAAAATGCTAACCGACCCATAAGGTGAACTGTTGCAACATTTTCCCCAGGCTGGTCTGAAATCCACTGCAATTCTCCTGCCTCAACTTCCAGAGCGCTGGGATCGCAGGCATGTGCCACCATGCCCCATTTGCTGATGGGATATTTGCATTCTGTAGCTGCCTCGGAGACATATAGGGATGGACAGGGTTGAGAGCTAAAGTCCACAGGTTTAACATTCACATCTAGGACTTGAGGACACCCCCTCAAGAGCTGATAATTCCCCACTGCCCCACAAGAGGCCTAAGGCCTGAGAGGAGGGTACCGAAGGCCACAAGGAGAGGCAAACCTCTCATTCCTGAGCTCACAGTGCTCCCCAAGTTCTGAAGCTGAAGCGCTGGAAGGCAACTACTGAACAGCTCCCTCCTCTGGTATCCCCACATCTGGAGAAAGGCCTGTGTCCAGCTAGCCCATTCTCTAGAAGGAAGCAGAAAGTGCAGGGAGAATACTCCTGTATCCTCTGTGCCCTGATGTGTAAAAGAGGCCTGGCTCAGAATCAGACACTAATAAAGGAGGGGGAAAGAGAACAAGGGAGGTGCGGTGGACTGATGTAGAGGAGGAGGGGAAGGAGGGAGGGTAGAAAGCTCCACCCAGCCAGCAGAAATGGAGGAAGGCCAGGGTCGCTTCCAAACTTTTCTGTAACCGACCTCAAGGCCACGCCCACAGCCTTACTTTCCCACGTTGCAGGTTGGGAAGGCCAGAGTCCTTGGGAATTTCCCGCGCCCCTGCTGGCCAGAAAGCGCCTGGAGACCGACCTCCTTCAAGTGGATCGCACACTCCACTTGGCGCGCACGGCGGGGGGGACACGCGGCTCTTACCATCTCTGCATCGAACACCGCCCCTCCTTCCTCGTCCTATCCCATCGCGTCGTCAACCCCCTACATCTCACCTTCTCACTGGGACCACTCGAGCTCTCTTAAGAAGGAGACCAGACAACCATCAGCGCAGAGATTATTATTCCCTAATAAGTCGCGTATAGAGAGCTCCGAGCTGGTGATCCCGCGCCCCACGCTAGCACCAAATAATATCCGAGCCCTAAAGACAAGGGTAGGAGGGAGCGCTGCCTCAGATCCCCCACTGCCTGCTGGCGCGTTCTTGGAGACGCAGCGCGGGACATGAACTCCCTGATCCTAGTTTCCAGGCCCTCGGACTCCGGCAGGAAGGGTCTGTGGGCAGTATGGACCCGCAAACAAGTACAAGCTTCGGTCCCCGCGCCGGGGCGCTGGAATGTTAACTCAACGACCCACGCGAGCTGCGCGGGCCGAGTCCACCTCTGAGTGCACCCTGTGAAGGGTCACGACGCCTTGTGCGGCCATAGAACGGCTTGGAGGAGCCCCGAGGCGGAGCACCCCGACTCCGGCTGAGCTCCCCTCGACTTATCCCTTGTCACAGACGGCTCCAGCAGCTCGATCCGCCGGACCCGTTGGAAACCCAGCCTGCAGCCCCGGAAAGCTGCAGGCTTTCTAGTCCAGGAATCTGGGCTGCGCACCTGCGTAGGAACCAGGGAGGCGGCCGCTTCCCTTCATCCCTACCCCCTGAAGCAGAAGACCGGAGGAACACCGGGCCAGGGATCGACAACGCCGCTTGGGTTGGAAGAGAAGGTGCAGGCGCGGAGAACGCTTGGCGTTGCCGAGCTCAAGATCCTGCAACGGAGCCGCGAGGACCAGGCTAGCTACAGCTCCCGCTGGACGCACACCACTAGCGGGACTCCGAGCTCACGCCCTGGGGCGCCCAGGCTCCGCCCCCTACCTGCACCGAGGCCCCGCCTCCGCAGAACCATTGGGTAACCCCGCCGCCCGTCAGACGAGCCCCCGCAGCCCTCCCTGGCCAGGAGCTGCGTCTCTTAGCGCTAGGGCCGCCGGCCCGCGCCACTCCGCCGCGCTGCACTAGCCTCAGCCCCGCAGCCGCCTGTGGCGGGCTCAGGGTGAACCATGCGCCCTTCGAGCGCACGGCCTGTCCGCTGGCTCTGTGTACTTGTAGGAGCCCTTGTCTGCGCCCTCGGACCCGCGGTGAGTGTGCGCCCCTCCACCCGGATCCCCGAGATGAGGGAGCTGCGGGGGCGGACGATCTGGGGCCATCTGGCCTTTGGGGGTGGGGGCTGCAGGAGCGCGGTTCTCATCTTCTCTCCTCACCTGGGACCAGATCTAGCCCAGCCAGAGGCGTGGGAGCGCGATGGCACCTGGTCCCTTCCAGTGCAGCCTAGAGCACTCACCTCCAGGTGATTCCACGCAGCGGTGGAGAGACTGAGGGCGAGAGAGCCCCCAGACTTGCTTTGGGAGGAGTGCCTGTGGGGGTGCGTGGGTGAGAAGAGCTGTGGGTGGCTGGATCGGGTGAGATGGGAGTTCCGGTAGACTGTGAGGTGGGAAGGAGGCTGTTAGGGTCTGGAAGTGTCTCTGAACATTTTGTGAACTTGCGGGATGAAGACCAGCCAGCAGCAGATGCAGCATTCATGTCTATGGCCTGGGAAGGGGTCATTGAGATCTTAAGGGTGACAAGATTCTTCTTCCTGTGCTCTACCTCTTTTAACTATAGGATGGTGGTGGGTAGGGAAAGGTCAGAGTTGGTGGCAGGGACAGCCATGTGCTGGGCAAAGCAGGGGGTCTTGTCTTGGACCTCTGCCTCCTCCCACACACATGGGTGTGATCCTATGGTTGTGGATGGCTCACCAGGGCCATGGGGCAGATGCTTGGTCACCTCTGAGAGTAAGGAAGACCTCAAGACTCAGTCAGCCCATTTTACAGAAAAACCAAATGAGGCCACAGCAGCCACACCTGACCTTGTCAGCCATACTTAGATAGAGGTGATCGGCTTCCTTCCTTTGCTCCCAGACTATGAGACTGTTACTTCAAGACAGTCTTTTTGCAAGTGGATTCTGCTCTGAAAACAGCAGGCTGCCTGGAGAAGGGTGGGGAATTGGATCACCTAGTGGGTTCTGTCCCATGGTTACCTCCACCAGGGCAGGAATCAGGACATGGATCTGTTTCCATGGTGTCTGACACATGCGAACCTGGAAAGCTCTTCCCCTTTGAAGAGCCCCTGAGAACTGGCAGGTGTTGCCCCCTCCTGTCTCTTCAGTCTCCAAGCTCCATCTAACTCGCTGTCACAGTCTTCAGGCCACACAGCAGCGACTCTCCAGCTCTCTCAACTCTGGGTCCCAGCTATTCCGATTCATTTTGGAGGAGCCAGAGGTCTTTGGACCCCTGGAGGTCTCCAGGTGCCTTTGTCAAGACACAGCTTGAGCCGGGCCTCCAATACCTTCCTTCTTCCCACCTCCCAGGTCTTGTTCACTCAGCTCCAGCCCTGGTTCCTCCCACTCCATCCTTTGGTTCCACTAGCCTTGCTGCCTGAGCTGTTCTGCTCCTCATGTGGAGTCACACTTGCTGTCCTCTTGGCTCAGTTCAGGGCCTGGCCCACAAAACACGGGAAAAGGATTTAGCCTGGCCTGGAGAAGGGTCCCAGATCCCACCTTGCTGTCCTTACTTGCTCCTTCCTAGACTGGATACCCAGTGTTCCTGCTCCAGCCGGACTTGGGGGGGGACACGTTATCAGAGCCATAAAATGGCAGCTGCAGAGTTCACACTGAAGGCACAGAGCCTTATCACCCTGTTTATGGGGCCCTGCCTTGGCCTGGGAAGAGAAATCTTTGAACAGGGAAGCCAAAAAAAAAAAAAAGGAAAGAAAACCTCCAGTGTCCCAGAGGAGGAAGTGAAGTATGTCCCAAGGCCTTCCCATAGCTTCTGCCCCCCTGGGCAGCAGACAGGTGCCCTGTGCCAGGCTGAGGTCCTACTTTGCAAGTGTCTTCACTGCAGTAGCAAGACACAACCAGTGACCCCAAATGGATATGGGGTGCAGCCTCTTACAAATAAGGGATGGGGCTGCTGTGACAGACAGACAGGAAACCCCCTTGGGAGAAGCAGGGCAATGCCCTGAAGTTTGGCCACACTGACCAACCTTCAGCTGCAAACAATGAAAACAGCCTTTGTTAGCCTGGTCCCAGAAGGCAGAGAGAATCTGGATGACTGGAATGAAGAGTAAAGCTGGATCCCTAAGTACTCCCCAGACAAGTGGAAGCCACCCGCTTCTGAAGGTCACACCTCATCAGAGGGCCTTTCTGGCTGCTACTATCAGCCTTCCCAGGCCTCAGCAAACTCTACTGTGAACTTTAGGAAATACAGCGGCTGCTGGGCCAGGCTCCCTTCTGGAATAGAGAGACAACCCAGGTTATGCTTGCTCAGGGCTCCCAGGGCCACGCTAAAAGACAGACCTCTCTAGAGATTTATGCCTCCCAGTCCTGGAGTCTGGAGACCTAACCTCCTCTGAGGCTTCTATAGCTTGCATAGAGGTCATAGCTTAGGACAAGAGACATACAGCCTGCCCTACCCACAGCCATGGCTAGTTGGCTTGGGAAACACCTTTATTCTCCATAGAAAGACTTGGTTTCCTCATCTCTGAAGGAACAAGAGAACCTTTGACCCAGTGTGAAGGATTGGGAAGGCCAGGCAGGGCTGAAGCTAGCCCTAATTTCTAGCTGGGGTCTGATATTCCCTGACCCCAGGTCTCAATTAAGACAGGGCTGGGTGCCCAGATAGGACCTGTGTGAACTTTGAAGGAAGACAAGGTAATGACCATATGGTGTGGTTCATGTGACAGGTCATCCTTGGTCCTTGAGCCTGGACCTTTATGCAGCCAGGGCAGGAAAGCTCCATGGAGTGAGTGGGGTGTCCTCAGGAGGTGTCTTCAGAAGGTGACAAGGCCCCTTAGAGGAGACTGGGCAGTAGTTGGCAGGACATCTCAGTGAAGGAAGCTTTGATGGCATTCTGCCTTGTGTTACTATACCACATAGGGCCTCTCGGCCACTTGCTTACCAGCCTAACCCTTCACTGTGGCTGTGTGGCCGTGAGGGTTGGAGGCTGGGAACTAAAGTGAGCCTTGGGCTTCTCTCAGCCTCTCAGACTTTGCCCTCCCATTTAGATTACCAACATTACATCCAGAAGAGCCACAATGCATAGAAATTCTCTCCTGCTTCGCAGCAGTGCTTCTGAAGAAAAGAGCTGAATCTCTTTTTGCTACATAAATATGTTTTTTCCCCTTTTACTGTAAAATGTTTCAGACATAAACAAGGAGAAAGACTATCATGATAAAGCTGTGAGTGGTGACACATGCCCGTAATTCCAGCACTCGAGAGGCTGAGGTAGGAGGGCCGAGTTCAAGACCAGCCTGGGCTCCTTGGTGAGAATTTGTCTCAAATAAATAAATAAGTAAATAAGTAAATAAGTAAATAAATAAATAAATAAATAAGAAGGGACAGGAGAAATGGCTCAGTGGCTTAGAGTAACATGGTGCTTTGCAGAGGACCCACAACCACCCATAACCCCATTTCCAGGGCATCCAGTACCCTCTTGTGGCCTCCTTGGGCACTTTTGGGTATGTGATGCACATATGTATCCTTGTAAAAGGATAGTATAATGAACATATAAATATTCTCTAGGTTTGACACTGGGTAACTTCAGTGTTTAATTTTTACGTCATTTGTTTATTTTGGCTAAAGTGTATTTAAGTCAATTAGAAGAATATTGACCTTAACCCTGGTTCCAAATTCTAAAATCAAAGACCATTTTCCTGTATGACTATGATATCCTGGTCCCACCTAACACAGTATGCATACTAGGCCCCCTTCTCCAACCACATTTAAGCACCACATTCCGAAGTGACATTTTCAGAGAGCTGTCTTATTGCAGAGGCCCTTCTGTCTGACTGATGGGGTCAGAGAGCAGGATGGCAAGCATTTGGGGTGAAAGTGAGGTGCCCTGGCAGTGAGCATTGGGTGGCTTCCCCAGGCAGGGCTTCTCTCTTTGCAGTCTGTCTTATGTGGTTGGAGGTAGTAAGATCCCCATCTCTCAAGAAGCACCTCCTCCTAGCCACCTTCAAAACAAGTTCTTCCTGCATAACAGGGCACTGGAGGAGGGGAAGAGTACACAGGCTGGAATCTGTAAACTGAAGACGTGCAGCCTCGGGCTCCTTGGGTAGTTGGTGTTCACCATTCTGCAGGTAGTATTAATACTAGCAGCGCCCACAGATCCTGGGTCCTCTTCCCCAGGCATATTCAGGACAACAGTGGGTTTAAATTGAACATGTACCCCATGAAAGGCTTCTGGCCCCAGAGGAAAGTTCCCAGCAAGTGCCCTGAGATGGAACAGGCTTGGATGTCTCTGCTGAGATTCTATTAGCTATCAGAGCTCTCTCTCTCTCTCTCTCTCTCTCTCTCTCTCTCTCTGGTGTCACTTCAGAATGTGGCGCTTAAGTGTGGTCATGGTGTCACATCTGTAATCTAAGCACTGAGGAGGCTGAAGCAGAAAATCACATAGTAAAGCTGAGCTCTGACTGCACAGCCAGCCCTCGTCAAAAACAAACAAATAAGAAATGGTGTGTGTGTGTGTGTGTGTGTGTGTGTGTGTGTGTGTGTGAGAGAGAGAGAGAGAGAGAGAGAGAGAGAGAGAGAGAGAGAGAGAGAGTTTAAATGAGCTGGGCATGTGACACACAGTTGCAATCTCAGCACTCAGGAGGTTGAGGCAGGAGGATTGCAGTTTTGTGAGGGTATATACTTTGTTTTCTTGGGCATATATTTTGTTTTCTTGGGTAAATACCTAGAGTGGCTAGCCAGATGTACACGGCTGTACACGGTTTTATGTGGGTGCTGAGGATCCAAACTCAGGTCCTCATGCCTGCCCAGCAAATACTTTACAGATGGGGGCATCTCTACAACTCCCTGGAAATTTTTTAACCCCCAAATGGAACTCTGTACCCTGATTTCTCCTTGGCATCCTTACTTCACTCTCTCTGTCCTCAAGAGGAGCCACAATTCACAAAATGCGAATTAGCCAAGTGGGAAGGTCCATGTTCTTGAGAAAGAGGCATAAAAATAAGAGAAAGGGAAAAGAAAGCAGATGTTAGAGATGCCAGGAACAGACAGGCTCAAGATCTCCCAGAGGTTCAGACTGCCAGGCATATTAAAGGCATTATGGCAGGGGCAGGCCCAGCCTGGCATGGGGATGGGACCAGGAGTTTGGTAATACATGCTGCCCACTTTCAGAGGTCTCTACTGTGAGGCTGGTGTCCTCAACATGTGAAGCCAGACATGATATGCTTCTGCCCTTTGGAACAAGAGTCTTTTGGGGGACAGGTGGCTGCTGGGGGAAGTATGAGGTAGACTGAGTCAGGAAATGTATGAACATAATGCCATTGTTGTACTCAGCTGTTAGTCAGACCCACTTGAGTAAATCACCCAGTCACCCACCTGAGTAGTGACCGACAGTCTGATCCTGTGGTCTTCACAGGCTCTGCCTCCTCTTCGTCACTGCTTCTTCCTCGAGGCTGTGACTGTGTCATGTTCTACCCCAAAACTTACAAATATCTTTTAATTAGAAAATAGAAACAACTCTGAAGTGGCAGAGACTTAAACAGATCTCAGTGTGTGGTGGTCTCTGTATTGGGCTAATGCAACAGGGAAAATTGGGCCATCCAGAGTGTCCTTACTAACTACTGCCAATTCTCTACCTCTTCTGATGCTCCCAAATACTGCAGTAGGTCATGATAATACAAGTCATTCACAGTGATTCCTAGTACTTAGAACTCTTCGGACAGCACACTTTCCCTGACTCAGCCCTCCTCATTCTCCCCTCAGAGGTCACCTGTCCCCAGAAGACTCTTGTTTCCCTGTATCCAACCACCTATAATGAGGCAGGTCTTGGCAAAGTGTGTGTTATGTCTCTAACCCTCATCCAACTGGATCTTTGAGGGTCCCCCATAGCCTAGGAGTCAAAGCTCTTACTTCAAAACTGACATTCAAGGCTCTTCTCAAGTGTATCTCTGCCTCCTTTCTATGACTCCTCAAAAAATGTCCCTAGAACTCCTCACAGTAGCTAAACAAGGCTTCCTCAAACATGGTGGGAATTTTATGTCTCCCAGTGTGTGTGTACCCTGGGATGCTGACTCCACCCCTGATTATATAACTCTTTCCTCATTCTGTATAAACTCTCTCCGTAACCCACCCTGATGCCCGTGGTCCATCTACATGCCCCCCCCCAGCTTGTCCACTGATCAGCAAACTTGGTTGCATTTGCCCAGGAATTTTTTTAATGTCCACTGTATGTCTGGAGTCCAGAAGGATAATGAGGATGTTTAGAAAAAGGAAACAAATGGGAGAGGAAGTCCAAGGTCTGCCTGAATTCCTCAGTGATAAGGGCCAGAGGGAGCTGCCCTGGCTTTGTCCTCCCAAGGGCCATGGTTGACCAGATGGTCAAAGGCAAACGGATTGATGCTACACAGACTTAAGGTCAAAGACTTGGGTCTTGTCTAAGGATGTGATTTACTGGGTGACCTCAGGTCCCTCTCTGGGTCACTGTTTCCTCTACATTCTTCCAGACAGGGGTGTTTTATTCAACTAAATTTTGACAAAGACAAAACCACTGGATGTCATACCTCTTCATGGTTCACAGCTATCCAGGATTCTAGATTACCCTTGGGTCTCCTGGATCCATGTCCCTCTCCTCTCTCTAACTCAAACCCATGCTCTGAGGCAGTTCTTCTGGAGGGATAGTTGCATGGTGTCGGCCAGAATTTTATTAAAAAGTAGCAGGCAGAAGTAACTAAGAACTAAGTGTTGCATGATGATTCAAAAAGGAATATCTGGAGAGATGGTTGTTGGTAACTGGTTTGCCTTGCAAGAACAGGTACTTGAGTTAGATCCATGGAGCCCATCCTAAAAAATAAAGGAATAAACAGAGGGAATAAAGGGAGAAAGGAAAGACTGGGTGGCTGTTAGGAACTTGGTATCTCAGTGCTGGGGAGTCTGAGGCAGGTGGATTCCTGGGGCTTGTGTGCCAGCCAGCCCAGTCTGGCACATTCTCACCCAGTGAGAGCCCCTGTTTCAAAAAATAAGGTGAACAGAGCCTGAGGAATAGCATCTTAGATTATTTCTGGTCTCTATGTGCACATTTACACATTTGTGCAACATTCATGTGTGCATGGTCACAAGTGCACACACACACACACACACACACACACACAAATATGGAATACCACTTGACAATCTATGTGGTCGTTACTCTGGGTTAAGAAGACCCCAAAGGTGAGGGATGGCCATTGTTCTATCCTCAGACCATAGAATGGAAACTTTAGGTTCCTGAGATAGGAAAATTAACTAGCTTAAGCCATAAATAAGGCTATTGGCTCATGTTGTGGGAAGATCTGGTTTCAGACATAGCTGCCTTCACTGGTGCTGCTCTGGGTTTTCTGTCTCCATCCTGCCGCCCCCTCAGTGGAAGCCCCAACCTCCCATCCTTTGAGGGTTTTCCAATCCGGTGGGGAGAATTAAACCCGCTTGTCTCCTAGTTAAATCCTAAGTCTCAAAGGAGCATGGCTTGGGCCATGGCGCTGAGGCTTAGAATGCTGATTGCTTTAAGTCTTGGTCACAGCAATCCCCTGAAAGAGGGTTCACCAGGAGCAGTGATGTGGGGTGGGGGTGGGTCCTCTAATAAGAACATGGCATCAGAGGAGGGGGAAGCTTGTGGGGGGCTTGTACACAGAAACAGCAGGTATTCACATGCCCCATCCTGCCTTCATGTCACAGCACAGTGTGACAGAAGGTGAAAATGTGAGAGGAACCCGGAGAGTCAGGAATGAGCAGAAATCCAAAGCCATCTAGCTGTTGATAGACTAGGCCTGGGAGGGCACCTAGTGAGGGGAGGCATGTTCCGGACAAGCAAGGTGAAACAGCTGACCGGCCAGTCCCAACTTCTTTCAGAGGTCACCTCCGGGAGCCCCATGACTACCCCACTCCCCACACCTGAGGATGAGCCAGTCACAGATCCCCTAAGTCATATCAAAGAGGTGAAGCATATGACTCCTAAGAAGACACACGTGCTAGGTCTCCTTCAAACTGCCTTTTCTTGAAATGGTTCTGCTGGACGATGCTCTGTGACAGTCCTGTGCTACTTTCCATTTGCCAAGTGGAAAAAGGTCTCAGTAGCCCATGTCTGAACTGCAGTTGGCTGGGCACCTTTGTTCAGTATGTGGTTTCCAATCCTAGACAAGTGAGGTCTGGGTGGTTGGAACATGTGAAGGAGGAGGTCTTCCCATGGGCCTGGGCTAGGACAAGCACAGTGCCAGTTGGACCACCTGGGAATTGATGAGGCTCACAGGAATAAGAGACCTATTGGAGAGGGCCAAGCCTTGGCCTGACATTTGTCTTGATGGTAGTGGAGAGCATCCTGCTGTCTGGGCACAGAGCAGTCACTGGTGTGGGCCCACTTGGACCACTGATGGAGTTCTGTGTACTGGGATGCTGGGGGGCGGAGCTTAGAGGGAGGAAATAAAGGGAAGCCCCAGTGTCTATGTTGTTTTTCAGGCTTATGTCAACAAGGCTGTGTCGGGGGTGGGGGTGGGGTGATGATATTGTAGAATTATTTATTGAAATTGATTATATAAAGGATTAATATTTATTAAGGGGATATATAAACATTCACTGATACAAACTGAACCTTAAGGTAATTTTTGGATGTGGAACTGTCCCACAATCCTGTATCTAAGAACACAGGAACAAAACAGAAAGAAAGGGCAGTATGTAATGGGTTCTCAATGGGGGCTGGCCACGCCTCATTCAGGGTCCTGAGACCCCAAAGCTATGCCTCTAGGTCTCCCTCAATAACGCCTGAATTCCACTAAATCCCACTAAGGACTAATATCCGTTTTCCATGCAGGGACTGGGTCCAGGGTAAGAGCATTGACTCCGTCTCTAACTGTGAGGTCTCCCCTGGAGCTTTACCCAGGGCCCTGGTGGAGACTGTGATACTCTCCAGCCCAAACAGAGATGAGGAAACTGACTGAGGACTGCAAGAATGGTGGCCATGTCCTAAACTCAGAGGCAGACAGAGCTGCCCTAGTCCAATGATGCTCACCTGCAGAGGCCTCCACCTTCCGCAAACCCACAAACCCCAATGCCTGACACTTTCCCCTCCATCCCAGGCTCATGCCTACCACAGGATCATGGATTGCCATGCTGCTGCCCACCCATCCCTGCTTCTGGGCCCAGGCGTGCTGGAGGGCAGGAGGGAAGCAGGAGCGGTCTGACTTCCTAGAGGCTCGGGAAGCTGGTGAGGTCTGGAGACTACTTGTGGGGCCTCACTTGCATAAGCCTCCCTGGTCCTCACAGAATCTGTTTTAGCCTTTTCTATGGTGAAAGAGATGCTGAAGGGTCAGTATTCCTGTCTCATCTTCATGAGCAAGAATGAACAGAGGCTCCATAAATGAAGGAGATGCTTCAGCCAGAATCCTTTGTTCTGCGTGGGCTTGGCCCTAGGAGCACAAGGCTGGTGTCCAACATCCTCTAACAGGGAATCACTAGCATGACAAGAGAAACAGTCAGAGACAGAGTGGTGGAGCTTAGCATTCTAGGGAAGGGCTCTGACCTCTGCCTAGGGTTGTGCCTCCCCCAGAGTTAGAATCTTTACAGCAGGCAGCATTCATTGCTGGGGAGCCAAGAGGCCTTTAGAGGGTCAGTGGGAAATTGTCTAGGGATGAAGTAGGGGTACAAACTGGAGCTGAGTTCAGTCTTGAGCTAAGATGGATTGTAGACAAAGGTTGGGGTAGGGGTTCAGTCTGGGGCTGTGGTGAAGACTTTGGCTACAGTGGACATCCAGTGTGCCACTCAGATCTTCAGGATGAGAACTGGTTCACCCTTGGCTAGCCCTGCTTAGCCCTTGCTCCTCAAGTCTGTGGATGAGGCTGGCATCTCTGTCTGCTTTGTCCTCAGGACAGCTGGGCAGCCAGCCCACGGCAGGAGTGTGAGTACCTGCGGATGATTGAGATAGAACGCCAGCAATGTCTGGAGGAGGCCCAGCTGGAGAATGAAACCACAGGTGAGTGTGATGGAGCAGAGGAGTCCCCAGTTCCTCCGTGTCACCAGCCCAGTCCAAAGCGTGAGCCTCCCACAAATGTCAGTCAGATCGGGATCAATGGCAGGGATCACACCACAGAGATCAGAGTCTGAGGAGTCAGAGAAGACACACCAGATAGGCCACAAGGCTTCCATTGCTCTCTGACTCCACCCAGCTCTTATCTGGGAACAACATGGTAAATCATGGCTCCAAGAGTACAGACAGTTCTGCCTGTAAGGGTCCAGCCATAGCTGCTGGGCTACCTACAGTGGGAGGTCTAGGGAAGCAGAGAGGCCGAGGGGATGGGAGGCTGGAGACTCGCTGTGTTGGGAGACAGCTAGCATTGCATGGCAGAGGCAGAAAGGCAGCTGAGCCTCCATCCTGGGTCATCTCCCCAGGCTGTGCTTATGGTTATATAATGAGGGCAGGGAGCACCTGTCCGGCTTGTTGGCTCCTGGCTTCCAATACAATTCTAACGCTGTTATGTAACCTTTTGGGTCCTTCCTTAACTCTGGTGCAAAGGCTTCCTGTGCTCATGGGTGTTTAGGGGTATGTAGTTTCACAGATGGGCCTGGCCTGGGCTGCACTTATGACAGGATGGCTCCCTGACTCCTGTGACCCTGAGACTGAGGCCTGGGTCAGGGTGACTAGAGCCGGACCTGCCTACTGTCTCCATGCTCCACCCTATGCTGCCAAGCTGCAGGCTGGTCTCAGCAAAGAAGCCCAGACTCCAAACCCTGGGTCCTACTGCAGCTGCTCTCTAGACCTGTCTCCGGAGTGGGGACTGGCCACCCTCGTGACCCCACTGAGGTCACTGCTGGTACAGAGTGCCTGTGCAGTGCCAACCCCTGCCTGTATGCAGGGATCTGGAAGAAGGCAGGCATAGGTGTGCAGATTTTGGGACTGCCCTGCTGCTGCTGAGGCTCTGTACATGTAGGCACAGGTGGGCACCCCAGAATCGTGTCCGTCTGAGGCTGTGTGTGACCTTCCAGTCTGCCACTCTGCCTGCTTCTGAGTGTTCATGTGTGAGTGTGTCAGTGAGTGTTCAGTCTGTGCGTTGTCTCTGTGTCTCCTAACTTGATGGCCTACCATTCCCATTCATGTATGTTTGCCTGTGTGTCTGGGGCCAGTATGTCTGGAAGTACATGTGTGTGTCATTATGTATAGGAAATTATATAAGATTGGCTTTCTGGGGGCTTTGTGCCTGCCTCTCTGTCATCTCAGTCTCTTAGTCCATTTTCCTGTTGGGGTCTTAGTCCTGAATGGACTAAAACATTTCTAGAAACCAAGCATTTTTCATGAATGTCATGAAGGCCTGTCTTCCTCAGTCCCCTCGTCTGCTTGCTAACCTGGGCCCAGCACCAGTTCACAGCATGGCTTTGGCTGGGGCTGCATTTCTTTGAGTCAAAATTCGGAGTCCCTAAGGGGTTTATCTCAATGCCCTTCTCTTCTGTCCCACCTCTGGTGAAGCTGAGAACCCAGCACCCATCGCCCCCCGCCCTTCAGCTCAGGCTGGCAACTCTGAAAACTTGAGGTCTGGCAGAGACCCAGACACAATCGCTGGCCTGCAAAACAGGGTGTGCCCAGCACTGTCAGCAAGGGTACATAAAGTCCAGCAGCAGCCAGTTTCCCAGAGCAATGGTACCAAGCCCTGAAAACCAGGAGAAGAATGTGTGAATAGCTGAGAGGCTCAGCCACACCTCATCCTGCCACCATGCCTCCATTTCCTCATCTGTGAAATGGACTTGTTATATAAGCTACTTATTCAGAGACGGAAACAATGTTGGGACATTCCAAACCTAGAGCTTGCTGATGTTAATCGAAACAGGTCATAAATCATGAGCAGATTTTCCAGCCTGAGGAGCTGCCATATGTGAGTCCTTGTAGGAGCAGAAGATGGAGAAGCATCAGCCACAACAAACCCTGGGAATTGGGATAGATGAAGGTACATGTTAAGGTGGCCATGGAAAGAGAGGTTACACGCTAGATGACTTCCAACTGCACTGCTGTAGCACCAGGGGGTCCTGTCCCCGGCATCCCTCTACCCTCCTTGGTTGCTATGTGACTGTAGCACTGAGGGTCCAGAGGCTCTTCCCCCAATGGGTGCATCTCTCCAACTCCTCTTCCCAGACCTCCTCTTGAGAACTTGTGAACCTTCGGACCTGGGCTGGTCTGGGCTTGGCCCAGCTGGCATTGACTTTGACTCTGGGGTTGGGTTTCCTGAGCAAGTCGGTGGGGCTGGCAGCATTGCAAGAGAGATCCAGAGGAGTTGTCTTACCCCAGGGACACCCAGTTTTGTAGACCCCTGGAGACACCCCTTGGCATCCTCACCAGGAAGACTGCAATGCTTTGGAAGCTCTGTAAAGATCTGCCAGGGTGCTTCACAGTATCCAGTGTCTAATGGAAACACCTCCAGAGCTGCCTCTACTATTATAAAACAAAATTCAGAAGACGTATATTTATGTTTTTAAACAATGACGGTCTCTAACAGAACCTCTTGGGATGGATCTGGCTTTTTTGAACGAGGATTAATAGCCTTGTTTTTGTTGAGAAGGCAAGCTCAAACTGTGGGGTTGAATTGCTTGAAACTGCTGACGGTAATTTGGCAATATAAGATTTTGAAATCTAAATGTCTGTTTTCTTACAAACCATAAAAAAAAATGAAGGCCACTCATTGTGCTGCTAGAAATATATACAACGCTCTATAAAAGAAAAAAAAACAGAAAGGGGAGTGATTTATAATCAAATGCCATGGTGCATGTGCAGGCGCGATGGTAGTAAAAGATAAAGGAGACGGTCTGAAGGTTGTGCCTATAAATATAAGCTCTGGGAACAAGGAGCTGTAAACGTGGATTAGAGCATACAGCTATGCTCCTCAGTGACTCAGACACTACAGGTGAGCACGACAGTAGGTGATGTGACCTCACACTTTGATCAACTCTCAAGAAGTTTAAAACAAAATGGAATCAAGCTTTGTTCCCTTTTCTCATGGCTGCTCTCCTGGGACACTCTACAGAACTAAGTACTCCACTGCTCTGAGTACTTGTTTGCCAAAGCCTCCGCTCTTGTCATTCAAAAAGATTGACACCTATACAAGTGCCCAGTAGTTCATCCATAATGAGAGACAGTTTGCCATTGGGCAGAACCAGCTAGGCTACCTGCCTGGCATCTCTGGTGATTGTCTGTCAAATGAGAATGTATCTCAGTTCTCAGTTAGCATGCACAAGCCCTGGATTTGATCCCCAGCATCATATAAACTGGGCTTAGTGGTGCATACCTGTAATTCTAACAACATTCAAGAGGTAGAAACAGGAGAACCAGAAGTTCAAGGTCTTCATCAGGGCCAGCCTGAGCTACCCAAGACCCTGTCTAAAATAAATAAATGATGCCATCCATATAGGGAAGCTCCATGCCTTATGGAGAGAGGGCCCTCTTTTCCCATCAGAACAGGACCTCTGCAGCCTGGGAAGACATGGCCTTCACTTAGATAGGAGACCCTCTAAGGAAAGGAAGAGAGTGTTGAAATATGTCCTCTGCTTTCACTCCACAGGCTGCAGCAAGATGTGGGACAACCTCACCTGTTGGCCAACTACGCCTCGGGGCCAGGTGGTAGTCCTGGACTGTCCCCTCATCTTCCAGATCTTCTCCCCTATTCATGGTAAGAGGGGTGAGCTGAAGGCCAGAAGCTGGACCATGTGTTGTGAATGGTGCCAGCTAAGGGGCTTTGCCACTTAAGGAAATGAGAAAGCTGTCCAGGGGGCTAGAGAAACCTGGGGGCTTCCTGACCAAGAATGGCATTGAGAGAACTTGTGGGATTTGATTAGCTCTTCACACAGAGATAAGCACTTGGGAAGGGCTCGATAAATATTTGCTTCCCAATTGATAACTGACTGACTGGCAGGTCTGATTGAGTTATACTTCCCATGTTCTTATTGTCGTGGTTATGACTCAGTCTGTCACAGCCTGGAATAGATGACCTTGGGGACCTAGAAAACCACCACACAGCTTTGCTTACATACCTTGTCATGTTCTACTTGACCAAACACTCACATGTAAGACAGAAAGGGAAAGGGGCCTCCTTAGGACCCCCAGCCCACATTCGCTCAATAGACAAGGGAAGGGACTTTGGAAACTGCCATCTTCCTGCCCTCTGTGAGTCACTTGTTAGCTGGAGACACCTCTGAGTGAGACAATAAACAAACGTAAAGTAAATGGGCAGAGGTTCTGGGAGGGAGAAAGAGGTGAGGATGGTAGTGAGGGGATGTCAACAAGCTAAGCCTTCCTCAAG
This sequence comes from Sigmodon hispidus, assembly GCA_004025045.1. Lineage (NCBI taxonomy): Eukaryota > Metazoa > Chordata > Mammalia > Rodentia > Cricetidae > Sigmodon > Sigmodon hispidus. The sequence goes on from PVIH01016391.1 coordinate 23,241, forward strand.
AACAATCCTCACCTCAGAGTGCACCTGAATATGAGATTTGAGCCCCCAGATGACCTTGTGTAGTGAACAGCCTATGGCGCAATACTCAATGGATCCAGTTCTAAAGTTGATGGATGGAATAGGAGACTATAGCCAGTGACTGCATGTACAGGGTGTGGAGGAAAAGGTGTGAGCAGTTAGCCTTCAGTGGCGGGGGTTGGGGGGGTTGCAAGCTGGATAAAGGGTGATACCAACCTCTACTCCTGTTCTATGGGGTAACAGAACTGAGGAAAGTGTGTCCCCTACAAAGAGTCTTGGTTCTTATGGAAGATAAAAATCAGAGGGTTAGAAGGAAGTCTTCTACTTTGTCTGGATAAAATACCTGCAGGAGGGCTGGAGAGATAACTCCATGGGAAACTCTTGCCGTGCAAGCATGACGACCTGAATTCAGGACCCCAGCACCCTTGTAAACAGAAACATGAGAAGTGCATCTTCAATCCCAACATTCTCAAGACTAAGTAAAGGCAGAGCTGACAGAAATGGGAAAAAAATTAGGTAATTAGATAAGTTATTAAGATCCCATTTGTTGACTACTGGTGGTTCAGAGCTGAGATACAATGCACACTCTGGCAGGGGTACAAAACCACTGAGGAAGACATAGGACAGACAGACAAGGAGATGAATGGACAAGTGGACAGAAATTCAAGTGGACCATGCCAAGCAGAGGGAAACACATCAATCTGCAGCCGGAGGGACAGTGAGACATTCTCGGTCCCTTGGCACACACACTGGGTGTTCAGATAACAGGTTGGTGGGACATCCTAGCATTAGATGTCCTGCTCCTGATGGGGTTCAGGTGAGGGGGGGTTTGAATCTTTCATTCATCTAGTGTGTTTGACCATTTCTTGTCTGGTTCGTCTGACATGGTCTTAATGTGCTCTGATAAGTAAAGAGCATGATACCTTTCTGTTTGCATGACTAAGTCACTCATCAGCCTGTGCCTTCCGGTTGGTGCTGCACAGGCGGTGACTATGTACACAAACCCGAGTCTTCCTGCCTCTATGTTTGCACAAAAAGAAAGTGGGGGAGGACCAAATTCTGTTTTGTAAAATAGAGTCACAGTAATGTCTAGCCTGTCATCAGGCCCCCACTGCCCTGCAGGAACTTCTCACCTTAGGGGAACCCCAAGGGCCTGTGCCCTGACTCCTGGCTCTAGACTCCACATTTCTTCTTCTATCACTTGCTCCCAGGACAGAACATCAGCCGTAGCTGCACAGAAGAAGGCTGGTCAGCACTGGAGCCGGGCTCCTACTTCATTGCCTGTGGACTGGATAACAGTACATCTAGTCTGGATGAGGTGAGTCTTGTGCCTCTATACACCCTTCCTGAAGCTCCCACTCCCAAGGCCTGTCCCGAGTCCCCCAACAGGGTACACACAGGTCTTCCATGAAGATCACACCCAAGAGGGGCTGTCCTCAGAGCAGCTGAAATAGACCCTTCATGCTAGTTTGCTTCTCTATATCTGTAATCCTAGTACTTGGGAGGCTGGGGCAAAAAGATCATGAGTTTGAGGCTAACCTGGGCTAACCCTCAAGCTGGTTTACTTCTCTATATCTGTAATCCTAGTACTTGGGAGGCTGGGGCAAAAAGATCATGAGTTTGAGGCTAAACTTGGCTATATAAGGAGAGACTGTCTCTCAAAATCCTATTTTTAAAAAATGGATGAGCGATTGATAAATGGGGGTTGTAAGTTCCGTCCTTTCCATGCTGATATCCATCATGCATAGCAGAAAGAAACTCATTTAACTTTGTCACCCTCTGGGCACAGGATCCATGTGTCCATGAAAACCAGAGCTTAGTGGACACCCCTTAGCTGCCCTTGGGAACCTTGAGCACATCTTATGTGAGAGGGCACCAGGAGAGCATTAGCCTGCTCGTCCCCCATTAACAGTCCCAAGATGAGCTCCCCCAGCTCCTACCCAAGATCCTTGCCTGCCTACCCACAGCAGCAACAGACTGAATTCTACAGTGCTGTGAAGACTGGCTACACCATCGGCTACAGCCTGTCTCTTGCCAGCCTCCTGGTTGCCATGGCTATCCTGAGCCTGTTCAGGTGAGGCCCAGCCCAGTGTGGCCCTCCATTACCATGTCCCACCCTCAGACAGCTCACAGTCCCTGCCCTTGCCTTTTCCAGGCCAGCATCAGCAGTAGGTGGCCAAGATGTGTCTTCTAGAGTAGAGCAGACCTTTCCTTATACTGGGCATCTGAGGGAGAGCCTGCCAAAACATTCTTAATGCCCAGGAGGTTGGGGACCAGGGGAGTCACCTTGAAGGCAGTGCCTGTAACATGGAGGCCACATATCTTCCCATCATGCCAGTCAGGGTGGGATGGACCAAGGTCCCTTCCACATTCCAGATGTATCTGCCCCTTGCAGGAAGCTGCACTGTACCCGAAACTACATCCACATGCATCTTTTTATGTCCTTTATCCTGAGGGCCTCTGCTGTCTTCATCAAGGACCTGGCTCTCTTCAACAGCAGAGAGATGGATCACTGCTCTGAAGGCTCGGTGAGGACCCACCTGACCCCCTCCCCAAATTCTCATGCTCCCCCTCCCTCCTCCCCCCTCCTCCTCCTCCCCCCTCCTCCTCCTCTCTTCCTCCTTCTCTCTCTCCTTTCTCCTTAAGGACAGAACCACATACACCCTGACCACTCTTCAAATTCCAGTTCTTTCTCAGCAGTAGCAACAGGCTGCTGGGCTGTCCAAAAGTTCACGTCTGCCTCTGTTAGTAAGAAATGCATGTTGGCACCTCATATTCAGAGCCTCCTCACCTAAGAGTCAGGGCCCAGGGCCCCCATCTTGCCTTATCAATAGTTTCTGATCTGAGCTCAGGCGACTCCCTGCCTCAGTTTCCTCATCTATGCAAGTCCTCCCCACATTCCTGCCAAGTCAACCCTCTGATCTCTACAGCCAAGGTTCTGGCCCCCCACCTCTCTGTCCATCCTAGGCTTTCCTGGTGCAGGAGGCTCAGGGAACCTCTGAGGACTTCATTGCCAGGCACTGGAGAGTCTGTCTCTGTACTGGTTCTTTCTTTTTTCCATTGCTATGACACAATACCTAACAAGTGTAATGTAAGGAGAAAAAGATTTGTCTCAAGGTGTAAGGTGCAGTTCAACATGGTGGGGAAGGCGTGGGGGGGGCGCGGCAGGGGGCAGCTGGTCACACGGCACCGGTAGTCATGCCCCGTGCTCAGCTCACTTTCTCCTTTATTCAGTCTGGGGACCTCAGCTCCTAAAAACAGGGAAGACAAGGAGGCTGCTTCATAAGGGTACCTCACAGCCAATGGCCTGGAAGGGAAGGGAGGCAACCTAGGTTCTGAGTCTAAGGGATGGAAAATAAATGACTCCCCTGAGAGGGGGTGGCTTGAAGTTATGAAATGAGTGAGGGGGATTCATACACTCAGGTCATGTCAGCTAGGCCACCAGAGTCTGCATCACCCAGCTCCACGTCTGTCTCCCTGGGTCTCCTGTTGTCCCTTACCTGCCTGAGCCAGTTTATTGACCAATTTTTATGGCTCCCAGAAGGAAGATCCACCCTCCTCCCCTTTCCCTCATTTCTCCCTTCCTTCCTCTGTTAGTTTTCTTTGGCTGTGATAAACACCACAACCAAAAGTAAGTTGGAGAGGAAAGGCTTATTTCATCTTATGGCCTGTAGTCCATCATCAGGGAAGTCAGGACAGGACTCAAGGCTGGAACGGGGAGGCTGGAGCTGATGCAGAGGCCTTGGAGGGTGCTGCTTACTGGTTTGCTCCTCATGGCTTGCTCAACCCACCATCTTATAGTACCCTTGACCACCTGCTCAAGGGTGGTACCACCCATTGTGAACTGGGCCTTCCCACATCAATCATCAACCAATAAAACATCCCACAGCCTTACTCACAGGCCACACTGATGGGGACACTTTATCAGTTTCCTCTTCTGAACAGACACCAGCTTGTGTCACACTGACAGAAAACTAGTCGGTACCCTGTTCTCCCCTCCTGTCTGCCTCCACTACATTGTCTCTGGACCCCTCCAATGCCTCAGCTCACACCTTATGGTGAGCGAGCTCCTGAAGTCTGTAGGAAGAATTTTCCCTCAGGGTCTCATCTCCCACAGTCCTCACTGGGTACAAGGAGCATGGAGCAATGGGCTGGCTGTGGGGAGGTTAAAGAGGTGTATAGAAGGCTGGACAGAGAGCAAAGTGGAGAGAGAAAAGAAGATGGGCTATTAGAGGGAGCAGGTAGGTGGATTATAGAGGCAGGGCTGCATGAGTCCTGGGTCAACTGAAAAAAGTGGGTGGGTGCTATATGGGTGGAGTGGTTAACAAATAGAGAAATAGCTGGGTGAGTGGGTAGGGAGACAGCTAGGCGGGCTGATGGATGAGCAGATAAACAGTTGATGAATGAATGTCTGGATGTTAGATGAATAGATAGCTGAGTTGTCATAAGTGAAGAGGTCAATACATGGATAATGGCCAGGTGTGGCGGCTCACACCTATAATCCTGTATGCAGAAGGCTGAGGTATAGCTAGCTGTGAGCTGGAAGGCAGCCAGGGATACTTAATGAGTCCTAGACCAGCCTGGTTACAATGAGATTGACTGAAAATGCACTTAAGCATGTATAATGTGCATACACAAATTTCTGGTGGATAGGTTAATGGGCAGGTGTGTAGACAGACAGGAAGTGCGTCTACACCTTTTGTCCTACTTTTTGGCATTGTGACACCATGTTGTTGCTGATAAAGCTCATGCTGGAGAACCTAAAAATCCAGTTACCAAAAATATGACCAGAAAAAAAAATCTCCTAACATTTTAAACAAGTTTACCATTTTGTGTTGGACTGAATCCATAGCTATTCTTGGCTACATGCAGCCAGCCACAGGCAGAGGATTTGGACATGCCCAGAGAGACTGGAATTGGTAGCCAGAAGACCTACAGAAGATACATTAACAGATGGATAATTTAAATTACTATCTTGGCCCAAAGTGCCCAAGAATATAAAGTCAAGATCACAGGAAAATGCACTGTGTACGTCTCGATTGGGAACTGACAATGGACAAGTTGGCTGGACCACAACTGTGTCTAGCCCCACAACTAGAGGTTGGGCAGCAAAGGTCCTGCCATCCCTGAATCTCCCTTCCCTCCTCCCTGCAGGTAGGCTGCAAGGCAGCTGTGGTTTTCTTCCAATATTGCATCATGGCCAACTTCTTCTGGCTGCTGGTAGAGGGTCTCTACCTGCACACACTGCTGGCTGTCTCCTTCTTCTCTGAACGGAAGTACTTCTGGGGGTACATACTCATCGGCTGGGGTATGGTACCAGGGAGGGGGCGAGGCTGGGAAAGCTCACTGGGAGGTGGGAGGGCACAACCCTAGCCTGCTTATGAGCTTCTCCACCAACAGTGATGAATGTCCCCAGAATGTGTGACCTTGGGGTAGCCCACTTCCCAGACTCCTGTAGCTACTCTATAGCGCAGAGCCAAAAAAAAAAAAAAATCCATTCCTCCTGATCCTGACACACAGGATCACTGCTAATCTAAGGCTTAAAATCAGCAAAGAAAAGAAAAAACACGTCTAAGTGGTCACAGACCCTCATACAGCATCACCAACTCCTGGAGGATCTTCACACAGTAAACAACCTGTGTGCCCCTAAGCGTCCACCCTCTTCCCTCCCTCCCTCCCTCCCTCCGGCTCCTCCTCCACACCCTCCCCTTATGTTCTCTGCCCATTTCCTTCTCTCCCGCTCTTCTTTGGCCCTCACAGGGGTGCCCAGTGTGTTCATCATGGTATGGACCATTGTCAGGATCCATTTTGAGGACTTTGGGTGAGCTGCTGTTCTATCTGCTATCATTTGGGGGCAGAGTCCCTGGGGATGATGATACTGCCCAGGCTTGGCAGGTAGACTGACCACAGCACTAAACCCAAAGCAAGAAGGTAGAGGGAGGAGGAGACTCTGGGCTTGAGGGCAGGGCCACCTGGAGGCTGGCTGACTCAAGCTGAGGACTTCTCTCCCCCCAAACCTGTGTTGTGTTCAGATGCTGGGACACCATCAACTCCCCCCTGTGGTGGATCATAAAGGCCCCCATCCTCACCTCCATCTTGGTAAGCCTTCCTCTCGCCATTGAGCCCAGAGTGGACAACCAACCACAGAACACATAGGAAATGACTGTTTAGGTCAGAAAGGAACCTCAGGTTTCCATCACCCTCCCATGCTTCCAGCTCTCCCTCTAGAGCAGGTAAGTTGGGGCCAGGTCCTCGGGAGAGTCCCAGATGATTTTCTCAAAAGGGAAGAGCTGCTGAGAAGTACTATGGAGGGGTGCAGAACGCTGGGGAAGACAACTCACCCCCAGCTTGCTTTAAGTGGCCAACACTGAGGGTCCCTCGTTCAATAGGTGAACTTCGTCCTGTTTATTTGCATCATCCGAATCCTGGTTCAGAAACTACGGCCCCCTGACATTGGGAAGAATGACAGCAGCCCGTACTCGTAAGTGTGGACCCAACACCCTAGCTCCAAACTTCCAGATCATCCCCTACACCTCACCCCACACCTCTAGAATTACCCAAAGCCAGACATTACTACTGCCCTATTCAGGGTCCTGAGACCCCAAAGCTAGGCCTCTAAGTCTCCCTCAATAATGCCTGAATCCCACTACACATTACACTTATCCATGGCCAGGCTCCGCATCCACCGCCTGTCACCAGGCTGCCCTCCCTCTGTACCCACACCTGATATTCTCATACTCATCTAGTTTTCCTCAAGTTTAGTTCTGCTGCCTCCCCAGGGAGCTTGAGGGGATGAAAAACCCATGCCTTCTTCATATACTGTGCTCAGCCTCTGACCTGTACCTGGTAGAGAAAAGGAGATACAATAGATATCCAGCTGGTGATGTTCAGGGACCTCCCATTCCACCATGAGGCAGCCATGTTCAGTACTTCCCAATGGTAATAATCTTACCTGCAGATTTCATGCCGGGCACCAGCAAGAGGTCTCCAAGCATAAGCCAATGTCACACTCAGAGTCCCCTGTAAAAATGTTCCCCATTTTGAACAAAAGATAGATACACACTTCCTCATCCTCTGAGATTTGGGTATACCGGGATTCTAAATTCTGCCAAGCTGATAGTTGGCGTTAACCATCACATAGGGCTCCAGTATCTGTAGGACAGTTATTGAGCTCATTGCTTGGAAAGAGGAAGGCCATTCCCTATACTGGCACTGGGAAGACCAGCAAGTTCCTTGGGAATCAGAGCTTACTGGCAAGAGAAAGAAACACAGAATATGACCAGGCTGCCTATGCAAAGGCCCATAGGACTTTAACGCTCACTGTGAGTGGGCAATAGAGAATGAAGGACTACCAGGCAGGCCACATAAGCTTGGTAGTCCCACCAGGGCCATCCAGTCTAGGATCCTAAGAGTCCTTAAACTGGCCTCTGTTAGGGGAATCTCAGCAGTGGTTGGAAGACTCCCTGCTAGAAAGTCACGAGCTGCTGGATTTAGGATTCTATTCTGGAATCCGGTGACTGTCAGGCCTGAGACTGAGGCTTCCCCCATTCCTGATATGACAGCATTCTGTACCTAGCAGGCTGAGTGGGCAGAACACCGCTCTCCTTTCCAGAAGGAATCTTGTGGGGCTTGCCCACTGCCATCCTGCATACACCAGTGTCCTTAGTCCAGCTAGAATATGGGGGACAGAACCCAAACTGGCCATGGCCAGGTCTGTGTGGGCGAGAAGGAAAGGAACAGCTGTCACAAGCAGAAGGAGGAGCTGAGGCTGGCAGTTCCCACTCTTCAAGTTAAAGAAAGCCTCCATCTGTCAGACTCCGAGTGTGGGATGGGTTCATGGCCAAAGAGGTGTGGCTGGGAGGCAGGCCTGAGAAGGAAGAGAAAGACCAGGGTGCATCTGCACAGGGCTTGGGGTGGGATTTCAGGACTAAGCAGGAGAGACAGGAGCACACATGTGTCCCCATACTACCCACATCCCTCTGGACCTATTTTCTGCCAGCAATCAGGAAACCATGGCCCTCACTTCCTGGACCAGCTATGAGGTCAGTTGAGTGTACATAGTGGAGGGACAGATGGGTGTCTCAAAGGAATGCTGGCCCTGCTGGCACCAGGGTGGCAGAAAGACAAGCTGGTTCTTTGGAGCAGGGCTCTGTACGGCTGTGGTGAGAGAGAGGAGGGATGCAGGCTCAGGGAAAGTGGTAACTCCCAGAGACAGAGGCCACAAGTCTGCCATATTAACCTGGTGACCAGCCAGAAAGCTGAGTGTCGTCACTCTCCTGCACCCTGGGCACATGTGATCAGCCTTTCAGCTGGGAAGGCTTCATTCCCAAAAGGAGCTAGTGTCCGTGGGTATATGCAAAGCACTTCTGAGGAGACAGAATCTCTGATATGGCTATGTTGGGCATGCATTACCAAGCATGGGGAGACTGACCAGGAGGAGGGGGACTGGGAAGTCTTGTCTCTTACTATTCCATCCCCAGTGGCCTACCTCCAGAAGAGAGAGAATGGAGGAGGTTTAAGTCTCTTGTGTGCTTCCCCCAGGAGAGCAGGAACATGAATAGATGTGGGCGTGACATGGGGGTGGGGGACCACTGTTCAACCTCACACAGTCTGGTATACGATACACTCACCCACAGCCTGCCTCTCCCTGTTCCCAGGAGGCTGGCCAAGTCCACGCTTCTGCTGATCCCCCTGTTTGGAGTTCACTATGTTGTGTTTGCCTTCTTCCCTGACAACTTTAAGGCAGAGGTGAAGATGGTCTTCGAACTTGTCGTGGGGTCTTTCCAGGTATGAACATGGGATTACGGAGCTCACCTGGGGCTGCAAGTGCTGGCTAAACGCTTACTGTGTGTCCACTGTCCTTCCTCATCCAGGGAAATAGAGGGGCTGTGGGGAACCAGGGATGGGTTGGGTGGGGCTGGGAGTGCCTGGAGTCTCTGCCTCACCTCTTCTGTCCCCTCCCTCTTCAGGGTTTTGTGGTGGCCATCCTCTATTGTTTCCTCAATGGCGAGGTAAGCACATCCTAGACGTTAATGGCCCAGGACCAGACCTCCCAGGCTACGGGTCTACAAACCTTGTTGGGATCATTGTCAGTAGGCATAGTTTAAAGCTTGCCTCTCTCAAGAGTGGTGCCTGTAGCACCCTAGTTCGCTAGAGTCTCACTTTAAAATGTACTCTGAGGTCACAGCCTATATTAACAACCCATGGGTAGGATTAGGAGCCGGGCTCCTGTGAGCATCAGCGGTGGAGACTGCTTCCCGCTAAGTGGGTGTGGGCTGAAATGGGAGTAAGACTGAGTACCTGGATGTTCTCTCAAGATAACATCTTCACCTCCCAATTTAAACTGGAGAGTATCTATGGCTAGCTTAACTGAGCCGCACTGGAACTCCACGGAATAGGGCCTAACCACCCTTTCCACCCTAGGTCCAAGCAGAGCTGCGGCGGAAGTGGCGGCGTTGGCATCTACAGGGCATTCTGGGCTGGAGCTCCAAATCTCAGAACCCGTGGGGAGGCAGCAATGGCGCCACGTGCAGCACGCAGGTGTCCATGCTGACTCGTGTCAGTCCCAGCGCCCGCCGCTCCTCCAGCTTCCAAGCCGAGGTCTCCCTAGTCTGACCGCCAGAGGCCGCCAGGCTTCTTCTCGTACCCTCCTCACGCCGGGGGCCCCTGGAGCAGAGGTCTGCAAAGCGCTGCTAGCTCCAACCTTTGGTCTGGACACATTCCTTTGCTGCAGCCAGCACTGGGGCCACGCAAGCTGGAGAACAAGGAGGTCCAACCCTGGAGGATGTGGGGGAGGGACCAGCAGCAGACTCCGCCCCTCTGCCCGTTATGAGCACAAAATCTGCTTATACCGCCTGGAAAGCAACCGCCTGTCCTCAAAGCTTTGAGACTCTTAAGGGCAAAGAGGTTTTGTCCTGCTCGTGCCTAGAATTCCACTGTGGCCCTCAGGCGCTTTGAGTTAAGCGGCCAATGAGTCCTCCTTTTTCTGCCAGCTCCTCCGGGTGGGTGAGTTCCTCTACCTCAGCAGATATGGTTGTGACCTGGAGTTTCAGTTCGGGGACCACAGCTGTGCTGTGATCCTCACTCAGGATGGAATTGTCCCAGCTTCCGTATATTCTTGGCCCTGGGAGCTCAGGGACCTACCTTTAGGAAAGAAGTTAGCCCCAGCCAATGCTCACCACGTGGCTTTATCCATCAAATGGGATTAGTCACACCAGCCTTATGCACAACCAAAGCAATAGCCAGCTACCCACCCTGGGTGCTCATCTAACATGCCAACTACTACAGCAAAGGGCCAGAGACGTGAACACTTTGCCCCTTGATTCTGAGGTCACCCTCACATCACAGATAAGGAAATTAAGAGCAGGTATTTTTTTCCTGTCACTAGTGCTAACATAAAGACTACCTTTTTACATTATTGTAACCTGCTGGAGTCTCTTGGGGGTTCTATTACCAGAGATGTTATTGCCCCCATCCTCTAGTTCTATGCCTTCTTAGAGAGCGGCTGAGCATGTCACTGACATAAAAGACCAGGAGTCCAGGCATCTTATGCCTCCCTCCACCCTTACAGCTACACAGCTTCTAACTCAAACTGCTATCAGCAGGTCCCCTCAGAACGGCACCAGGCTTGTGTGGCAATAAATCTTGGCTCTACCAGGCTTAGTCCCCCTGGCTGCTGGGGGTCTCCTGCTTCCTCTAGCAAGTATGTCACCCCTGTCCCAATGGAGTTTGGACAGGAACCCCACATTTCCATGTGAGGACTTATCCCCAGAGCCTTTGACTCACACCTGAGTATGAAGAGTTGTACCCGGCTCCATTGTGACCCTCGCTCCCTAAATCCAGCTGGAAGGAGACAGATTCTGCTCTGGACCAAATCAAAACAGCCAACAGAGCAGTCAGAAACAGCAAGGGTTCACAATCATTCCTGAAAACACAGCAAACAGAGAATGCAATGACCAGGTTGCTGTTGCCTGGGAGCCAACTAAGAAGATTAGGTCAGTGCAGATGCCCCAGCACAGGTCAGTAAGGAGAGGCTGTGTGGCTAGCAGACAGGTTTACATATAGCAACGTGGGAAAGCAGGTAACATCATAGGTCAGTGAGATTTAGCTCCCAAGAATTTGTCCAAACACATTTCCTTGGTTCCACTTAATAAACATGTGGAGTTTGTTTGACAAGCCAGACATGGATGCCAGGCTGGTGCACAGAGGCCAAGATGAACTATCAGAGGCTCGTATCTGCCTGCTTTGGCCACTCGGTACCATCCCAGGACAGATCAGAAATCTTCACATACCTTTTGAGGTATGTGAAGGCCAGAAGGGGCCTCATACCTAAATCAATGGACTCAAAATCTCCCCAGCAATAGTGTGTTGTGGTATGGGGTACGTCACGGAGCCCTGGGTGGGGAGCAGTTACCTGCCAAGAGGACACGGAGTGAGTGAAAGTAAGATCCAGAAGGTGAAAAGTAAGATGTGTTCAAGAAAGGAAGGGAAAGTGTTAGGAGGTGAGATGCTTGGTGAGGGCGTCCTGGAATAGAGAGACTGGAAGCCTTGGTTGAGGGGCTAAGAAAACTTGTGCCAGTAACCTGGGTTAGTGAAGCCGTGGGGAAGAGGTGACCACAGGCAGGGCTGTCCCAGTCCTTTCTTCCTCTGCCAACACCCAGGTCCGGTCTCTGCAGGCTTTGCCAGGCACCTGTCAAATCAGGCTAGTCGTCTCTAGCGTCATCTGGTGGACACTTCAAAGACTTTGCCAACTTCTAATACTGTCAAGTAGGTCTCTCACTGGAAGGCAACTGACACAGAAAGCAGACCTCTGTTCTGAACTGCGAACAGAGACAGAGAGCTGCGGTGAGGATCTTACATAGCTCCCCTCAGAAACCACTGTCCCCAAGTGAGTCCTGCCTTGACCCAAAAGAACCTGATGGAACCCAGACTCTGGTGGCCCCTTTAAACAGACCCCTACCCACAGTCTCAAAGGGCAGAGGCTAGTTAATTGAGTTGGGTATGGACAGGGAACCATACCATCTGAAACCAGAGAGGCTCCATCTCTCTGTGGAAAAGGCCTGTTTGTAGGTAGTCCTGTCACTCTGGGGCTGTCCAAGGAGGCTGGTCTCCTGAAGCAGAATGTCAGCGAAGTGTTTGAGGTTCAGGAGGATCCCAAGGAAACATTAGATGTCAGGGACACCTGAATCCAACTGAGTAGATGTTGGGGTGTTTGCTGGTAGAGACAGAGAGAAGGTCTATCAGATGGGGTCAAAAGATGGTGGGGGGTCGATGCAGAAAAGAACCCAGAGTGTATGTCTGGAAAGGATGCTAGACGATCAGCCACAAAGGAAGGAGGTCAGTTGGGACATGTTGAATGTAATGTCTGCAGAGTGCCTGAGGAGAGACCCTGGAAGGCTACTGGAAATATGACCTAAGGGGACAGAAGGTGGGAAGACCAAGGCAGCTCCTTGGAAGAAACAGTGAGTGTGAGGGAAACCCCAGACACCCCACAGGGTGTGCTGGGCACAGTGGGGTGAGGGCTCTGACTCAGCCTCTCCATCCTAGCTGCCACGGAAGGTCTTGTTTTAATGAGCAGTGCGGAGCTCCCTCCCCCCATGTGGGAACAGGAACACTCTTATCTCTCTGGGGGAAGGGGAAGGGGTGGAGCCACAGCTGGCAGTCATTAAACACCCCACTCCAGTCAGGAATGGCCAAGATATTAATAGCCCCGGGAAATGGGACTGAGTAACCTCAGCAGGCTAGAGGGATGTGTCAGGAGGCCACCTTGGCAATGCCCCAGCCTCCACACAAGACAGATGGGATAACCAAAATCCAGGAAAGGGAAGTCATTGTAGAGCATGGTGTTGAACCCAGGTCTCCAAATCCCTGTGCCTCAGATATTCTATATTTTGTCAAAGATGGGATCATTTGGGTGTGCTCTACCTGGAGATGTGAGAAGGGATGAGCCAGTTAGCATTCCTGATTCTGTCTTGATATATTGTTCATCCTGTATTTTTGCATTAATTTTGATATTTTAAAATACTGCATTAAAATATTATCTACCTTGATTCCTGGGCTGCTGTCTTGTTTACCTACTTAGATCCCACAATCTTCCTTGTGTCACTCTGGTCCTCCTCAATCCCAGGAGTCCAAGCATCCCTGAGTTCCAGGATGTCAGAGTAGGAGAAACACTGACGAGCTCCAGGCTAAGGGTTTTCTGCAAAGGACTTTGCCAGGATGATACCAAATAGATGTGACAGCCCCAGGGCTAACCCAGCAGCTCTTGTCAGCATAGAGCCCATGTGTCCTCTGCATCCTCAGTGTGTTGTAGGGTTTCCTTCTCCGTTACCATCTCTAGACCGTATGGTGCCTGTCCATGTGTCAAGTGCCATGTTCTCAGAAGCCCATCCATGGGAACGGAGGATATGCCTTATCAGGAAACATAATCCAGATCACAAGGATGAGGAAGATAGGTCATGAGGCCATCTTGTCCATGCCCCAGCCTCCACACTATCCCCAGAAGGGATAGTGAATATCAAGGGAAAGGATTCGACTTGACATGAACTAGAAACATCTGGAAGGAGAGAACCTCAGTTGAGGAAATGACTCCAACAGACTGGCCTACAGGTGTGTATGTCTGTGAGTGCCTCCTTGATTATTAACTGATCAAGGGTCTGGCCCACTGTGGGTGGTAGGCCTGGGTGATACACAGAAGCTTGTGGTGCAGACACAGAAAATCAACCTCTGTGGTCTGTTTCAGTTCCTACCCTGGCTTCCCTCACCCTCACTCACAGCCTCTTCTATTCACTATGTGGCTTCATTTGTCCCTGAAGGCTGTTGGGGAGGCACTGAAACAGGGGACTTCTGTTTTGGGGGTAGTGGGGGCCAGACTCCTCTTATGGGTTTTCACTTCCCCCACGTTGTTCCAGATAAGCTGGGCCTCCTCTGTAAGCATTGGCCTCCTCTGTAAGCATTGGCCTCCTCCTGTGCGGGCCTCCTCTGTAAGCCTTGGCTTCCCCTCCCATCCAGGCCTCCTCTGTAAGCCTTGGCCTCCGCTCCCGTCTGGGCCTCTTCTGAAGATGAAAGGCCTTTTTTCCACCTTCCCTCGGGCAGGAGAGCAGTGGCCTGCAGGAGTGGGGCTTTGGAATCACAGATCTTTGATACTTTTACATTGTTATTTCACACTCATTCAGCAGAGTTTCTCGTTAATTATTTCTCCTTGCTCTACAACAATACCAGAAGCAACCTAAGGAAGAGGTTATTTTGGCCCATGGCATTAGGGGATACAGTTCGTCATGGCAGGGAGGTCCTGGAAGGAAGCTTGAGCTGGCTTCCACAGTCAGAAAGCAGAGATGGATGCTAGTGTTCAACTCGTTCTCTCCTTTTAATTCAGCCTGAGACCCCACATTCAGGGTGGGCGCCCATCTCAGCTAAGCCTTTCTGGAAATGTCCTCACAGACATACCCGAAGTCATATCTTCAAGGTAATTCCAAATACAGTCATTACCATGAAGAATAACCACTCAGCCCCTGCAAATCTAAGACACTGGGGATGTGAGCAAGGCTAAGAGTATCCTGGGATCACTAATACTGGAGAGAAATGAGGGTGGTCACAGAGAAGAGAAACAGGTTGGGGAGCTACTGGAGAGAAATGAGGGTGGTCACAGAGGAGAGAAACAGGTTGGGGAGCCAGTGTCAGGGTTTCGTAGCCAGGTAGGGTGCTCTCAGGACCTCCTCTGGGCACTGGTGGCAAGATATGGGTCGGCTGTTCCCCCTTCCCGGTAAGCAGTGTGTTTCATGGTCACATAAATCAGAACTGGGGCCCGGATACTTCAAGGTCAAGTCAAGTCAGACTTTCCAGTCCGTTTCCTCAGTAGAAGCAGCCTGAATGGTGTTAGAGGAAAGAGAGGTGGGGTAAGGTAGGACTTGGAGTCTCAGAGCAGTCTTTTTCACAGACACTCCAGTACAGGTCCTGGAAAAGAAAAGGGCTTTTTCTGAGGCCCTCCCTTGCATTAGCAACCGAGGGCCACAGACCCCCTTAGTATATGTAGACCAAGAGATCTCCCACCCCAAGCTCAACATCCTCTATGCCAAGTGGCAGAGAACAGGCAGCTCTTGAAAAGACTAATATTTACACTTCAAACGGGCACTGGCATGGGCCGTTTCCTGTGGCTGGCAGCGAGGCAGCGTCTGGTTCAGCTGAGGATGGACGCAACAGGAGATGATCTGAGAGACAAGCAGATGTCCCCTCAGATACCAGCAATGAGACAATGCCCGTGAGATGGGGACGGCATGTTCTGAGGCCCCCTTGCACCCGGCCCCTCGGCTTACACACCTCTAGGACAGTGAACTCCCAGTCCTTGTGAGGGCCGCTGGACAGTCCCGTGAGAAAGTTCACTCTGACTGGCCCCACGTTCCTTGCCTCTGGCCCTTGTGCTGATCCCTGGGGCCTTGGAAATATGCCTGGAACAAGCCCCCAGGGCCATGGTGGTCCTGGTCGGCTTCGCCAAACCCCCACCACCCTGGCTTCACTTCCTCAGGCGCATACTCTAGACTTGGGCTATTTCTGGGGTAGGAGGGGAGGATGGCTTTGGGGCACCTCTGTCCCCCTGCAGCTGTTTCTTGTCCTCATGAGAGTCTTTTAGCAGAGTGCCTCCTGTGGGAAAGCCTCCGCCAGGAAACTATCTCGGATGGCCTAGATCTGGGGGAGACAGTCCCTGGGGGGTCTGACTGGTGCCCACTGCTGCTTCCCCTCTGTGATCTCATCTTTTCTGCTTCCCCATCCTCACGGCCCTTAGAAACAAACCCTTACCACTTACCCCAGCCTCCGCTTTGGCTGCTTCCTGACTCCAGCAGCACCCGTGGACACTCTTTTCTTTGTTTGGACACAGGGTCTCATTGGCTGGTCTTGAACTCCCTGTATACCAAGGATGACCCTTACGTTCTAAGCCTCCTGCTTCCTCTTCCTGAGTGCTGGGACTGCAGTCTTGAATCACCACACCTGGGTCATGTGGTTAGAGACTGAGCCTGGGGCTTCACATGTACTTAGCATCCTCTCTACTAACTCAGCCACACCCCAGCCCTATCACTTTGCCAAGTTCATAGGCATAAGGTGGTGACTTCTTGTCATTTTATTGTGCGCCCATGGTCCTAACGGTCATGTCTTCTATTGCTTGTTTACTCATGAACCCTACAGACTTCGTCTTCAGGTTTTTTAATTGGGATTGCCATTTCTTGCCAATCCTGACCAACTGTTCCTGTGCTGATCCTTACCACTTCCAGCTCAACAGCCAAAGTCTCCCATTCTTTTTGAGGATTTCATCATCAAACCTATCGATCTTTTTAAAATTTTTTACTTATTTTTACATCTGTAGAGGTTTCCTATGGATTGCCTGGTGCCTGCAGAGGCCAGACGGCAACAGATCCCCTGACACTGGAGTTAGAGGCAGTTGTGAGGTGCCATGTGAATGCTGAAAACAAAACCCAGGTCCTCTGGAAGAGCAGCCAATTCCCCAAACTTCTGAGCCATTTCTCCAGCTCCAAACCTGCAAAGCTTTGTAAGGGTTTCGTCTCTGACTTAAGTAACCTCCCCCTTAGACCAGAGGATTTCTTTGGCAATCAGCAAACTCCGGACTTTGCCTCGTCCATCCATCTGACTCTCCCTCCGTCTGAGACATAGTTCACAGAGCCTCTGCCAAGCCTTAGTCTTTCCTCTTCTGGTGCTGTGTGAGCATGCTGGGCAGCTGTCATCAGGCCCCTGCAAGGGCAGGCAGCTGTCATCAGGCCCCTGCAAGGGCAGGACATGGGAACAGGTAGAGACTCATCAGCCCAAACTCTCCCCAAGTCCTGGCACAGAAGAGGGATCCTCATGGCCAAAGGCTGCTACCAGATGGGGACAACCCTCCTTTCTAGGCCAGGGGACAGATCTCCAGGATGTCCTTTGAATGGCTCTCTAGGCCAGGCCTCAGCTTTCACACCTGAGCAACAGGACTTGTCTACCTTTAAATCCCAAAATCCAGCAACTCAAATTCATATTTAGGAAAGTGGCTTTGACCTCTTCCAATGGCTGGGACTCTGAACAGACGAAGGAGGGATGCTGGAAATGCACCTTAGGAGGCTGGTTTCAAAGAGGCTGCACCAAACCCCTTCCTGGGAATTCTGTTCCAAAGCAGCCGCTGATAAAATCCACAAAGGGTCCCTGGGTTGGTAGGAGGTGATGTGGCCAGCTGCTGCGCCCCCTTGTGGCCACTCACCCCATCTACAAAGCCAGACACAGGGCAGCAGCTACAGTGCCTGCTGGCGCCCAGACCATAGAGAAATCCCACTAGGGACCTGTACTAAGCCTGAGTCCTCAGACCTGCACAGACTAGATGTCACTTCTCCCGTCTGTGAGGTGGTTCACAGCCCAACTCAGACCAACAAGATAGACCCCGATTCAGAATTGCATACACGCACTCATGCACACATGCATGCACGCGGGCATACATTATTAGTAAACACATTAGATTCTCCACACACTTCTGAAGCTTCCTCATGTCACTTTAATATACACAGTATATAAACAGCTGTACAAGATCAGTACATTGTTACATTGTCACAAGTTTCAGTTATGAGTATGTGAAAGTTAAAATGTGCCCATCGTGTACTCAAAATAGATCTTTGTTATCAATTGAAAAGTAGCTTATAATATGGGCAGCAGACCCTGGTAATGAATGTTGTATGGAATAAATGTTTTTGCAAGATTAGCCTCATTTTTTTTATGTTCTTAGAAAACCCCACAAAGCCAGATCAAATCATAAGGCTGGGCCATACAAAGTATTCTTTAGACAACATTTCTGAAACTATCTAATGGTTAAATCTAACAGTTAAAGGTCACACAGACCGCAGCAGATACGGGTCAAAAGGAAAGAATGGGCCTAAAGCGACTGTGGGCCACATCTCTACCCATCGCTTCACATGGTCAGGCATTTCCCTAGCCCACTGTTACCAGATGTGAGTAGCAAGCCCCCTCCCACAGCTGTCCTGCTGACATCTCCCCAGCAACACAGGAGTAAAAGTGCTGCTTCTGGGTAGGTGAGGGGGTGGGGTGGGGCTCTTCTTGTTGAGGCTGGGGACAGACACTAAAGTCTGATCCAACTTACAGACTAGATTCCTTGGATCCTACAGCAGGTCTAGTGTGGCAATATATTGTATATTTAATAAAAAATAGTCTGGAATATCAGAGGACAGAGCCAATCCAGGAAGGTCAGGAAGTGGTGACCCATGCCTTTAATCTGACTGGCAGAGGCAGAGATCCTCTGAATCTCTGTGAGTTCAAGGCCAAACAGCCATGCAGTGGTGGCACCACCTTCAATCCTAGCACTAGAAAAGCTGATTCAGGAATTAAAATAGCTGCGTGGGGAAAGAAAGAAAAGGAGGAGGAAGCAGAAGCCCTTCCCTTTGCCGGAGTACCTTGTCAGTCTGAGGGCTCCTAGAGACAGGATCTACCTATCACATTTGGCCTAAGGAATTGGCTGGGTGAGAATTGGCTGTGGTTTGTACCCTGTCTCTCTGATAGTTCAGCTTTTCCCCCAATATCTGGCTCCAGCTTTTATTATATATTAAATAGAATTCATGTAATAGTCTAGTGGTGCTGACTATCCATGCACAAAAACTGAGAGGCATGTCCAGGGGAAGAAAGGAGCCACTTCCTTTCTGGACTGAAAGCCTGGGGCCAGTTCACTGTAGCAACATAAAATGCCACCTTGTGAATGTGTGAGCACAGGTGAGGTCTGCTGCCTGTCTCATCTGCTACCCAGTGATCCTGAAAACCTCTCTTCCTCTCTGACCACTTGCAGTTCTCACAGGAACACGCAGAGATTACAAATTGGTGAAGACTCTGAGGACGGCAGACAGGGGCTTCTACCGTGACACAGGCTTAAGCAGAAGAGCAAAGCTGATCTCCAGGTCTCTGGGCTGGCTGACCTGTGCAGCCCTCCCCTACCTCATCTCTCAAAGGGCACACCTGGCTTCTCTTCTTTCACTATTCCTGACTCTCACAGTGCACAGGCAGGATGGCCCCAGACCTGAGTGGAGCCATTCAGGCATGAGAAGGAGCTCAGCAAGGGAGCTCTCCTGACCACACCCAGTCTCTCTCATGCCATTTATTGTCAAACATGTTTAAGAGATTGAAGGGTGGCTGTGTTGGTGTGATGGTGAGCTGGCGGCTCCTACAAGAAGCAGCACAACACCAGTGTGAACGGAAGCTCAGTCCTCATACCGTTTCCAATGCTCCAAACAGCCACCTTCTTGGGTCTGCAGGCTACTGCCTTAACCCCCCGTGAGATGAAACCAAAGTGCTGCTGCTTCTCCTGAGTGCTCAGCTACAGTGGGCAGGGAGTGAGACTTCACAGCCGGCTCCCGCTCCATGACGATTCCTATCTCTCCACAGACTCTAGCCTGCATTTTTATCTGGAGGCAGGAATGTAGGAGGCAGAGTGGAAACAGGCAAGGAAGAGGGAATATGGGGTGCTTAGGAAAGAAAGGGGTCAAGGATAAAGCCCACGATGCATATCAACAGGGTTCACAGAAGGCAAGAACCACAGCCATGGGGTCAGTGAGGCATCCAGACTGAGGAAACTTGACCCCAGATGGTCCACCTGTCTCCACCCAGAAAAAGCAAATCAGGTACAGTTCCTGTCAATATAAGGCTCGCTGGGCCAGTCCCACCTAGGGATAAGCAGTGGATGCAGCACTTACAGAAGCCCAAACTCTGTGCATTAATGAACTGGGAAGCACCTGAAGGCTGTTTCAACACCACTGCATGTGAGCCGAGCTGGGCAGCAATACCTGACCGTCCAAAGACAGCAGCCAGAACAGCAGTTGACGCATGGTGGGCAAGGGGGCATGCCTGCCTTGGAAACAGTTTCCTGGCTTCAAAAATCCCAGGGGTCTACCAACACCCAGGCCTGAACCATTACCCCTAAGCCTAGGGTTTCCCTGGCCTGGGGCTCCTTTTCTGTCATTTTCCTCTTCCCCTAGAGAGGGGAGGTGACTTGGCTGGATTCTGGTTAAAGGTTCCTCTGTTTTCTGTTTCCTCCGAGGGTGCCTCTTCCTTCTATTTATGACACCCTGGAACTGTCTAGATGGTAACTCTCAAGCAGCATTAACCAAGTGTATGGACCCTCATTGGCATCTGTGAGGTTTGAAGTGTCTTGAGCAAGGGTTCACGCTCAAGGGCTGTCTCTTCAGTCTGCAGACTGACACAGAGTGTGTAGGGTCTCCAGACACAGGACAACACAATACCACCCAGGCTTAAGAGGAAAACAATACATCTTTTAGGTTGATTTTTTTTTTTAAAAAAACTTACTTAAAAAACAAATTTGTGTGCTTTGAATTAAAAGAATTTTCTCCTCCCTCTGGCTTCCTCTTTAGCCACTTCAAAATTCTCTCTTAGGAAGAGTGAACATGTGCCTGCACAGTATATACAAAATTACTCAGGTACAAGATCAGCAAAGACACAAGGCTGAAGATCACATCCAAGGATGCTGCCAATGTCACATTCAAACCCAGACATTGTAGATTTGATTAAAATTAGAAAATTCTAGTCTAAGGAAGCAAAATCATGACTGCAATACTTTTCCAACCCAGTTCTGAGTCAGAGAAGCTCTCTCCTAAGATGGTACCTGGTGGCTAACCACCGCAAGGTACCTGTGACAGCAAAGAAAAAGAACTTGCTAACCCTACACTCCTGGCTTCCCCACTATTCAGTAACTTTGGGGATGACTTTCTCCTTCAAAAACTATCAAAACTGTCAAAATTTATCACTTGTGGAGCCATATGGGCCAACCCACACAGTTGTGGGTGCACTAGTCCATAAACAAGCCAGGGGAGTGAACCCCAACACTGGAGATGGGGGAGACTCCTGATCAGAAACACACCTGAGTGGCTTTGCAGTGTACAAGTCAGTTACACAAAGCTTCACAGCGATGACAGCTAGCTAATGCATGTCCGTCAAACAAAGAGGTCCTCAGTCTGAGATGCTCAAAGGAGGCCTCCCCACAAGGTATGCAAGACCACATCTCCAGCAATGCTACCATGACAGGTGCTCAGCTGCCACACAGAGGCTGATGACAGAAGCCTCTCCTTAATTCTGTCAAGGACCTTTGAACTCCAGTATTTCCCACTCCCTCCCGTCCCACGGAAAGGAGCCTGAAGTGCTCACGTCTGCTCATGCCCATGTGCTTATGACCCAGTAATATTGGTTATTAATTTAGAGATTTTCAGGTAGACCCTGCAAATAGATATAACCCACATCTATATACACACGGTCCACCACCATAAAAGATTTCTGTAAATTAAATAAATTCAGATTTGCTTAGCATTTCTTCAGTCTAAGTTTGCCTTCATTCTAAATGAGCTTCAATTTATATCCAAAATATATTTAAATATTCCAAAAGTATATCGAACCCAGGTTATCAAAAATGTAAACAAAATTTACCTAGCTTATATGTATGAACCATATTTCCAAGCTTTTAATTTAAACCCTGAACTGACACTGTAAAGAAAACCGACCAAAGTTACACCGAAGCTGCAAACCAATTTCAGCTCTCAGGAGTTTCCTTGCAGTCACCTGCCAATAACTGAAACTATCATCATGGAATCTAGTGGTTTGCAGTATCATTTGATTTAGGAGACCAAAACACTGCCACTCTGACCATTGGAGACACTCTCTGAGCAAGACCCAGCACCAGCTGTCCCGTCCTGTGCTCAGGGGCAGTTCTGCACAAACGCTCCAAACAGACCAAGACTGCGACCAGCAGCCCTGGGTCCTCCACTGCACCTGCCAGAATCTATGACCTCAGGAGCTTCAAGGATGGAGATTTGAGGTGAAGTTGAGAAGCAGGAGTGGAAACAGACAGGTCTTCAAGGAAACAAAAACCCAAAGGCTCCATTCTCTGCATGATGCTGTCCTCACACTCCACAGTCGGACTGCCTCTCCTGTAGCTGTCTGGTCAGAATCTGATAGGAAGACAGAAATGCCACTCCTATGTGGAAGAGGATTTGCCAGGTGTTCCTCAGCCCATGCAGGTACACATTACCCAGGCAGATGAAGGCCAGCATCAGCACCACCTTCAGAGTCCTGGCTGGACTATAGAACAGGTACAGATAACACTGAAATGAGACATTATATCCAATCAGAGAGCAGCAGACAGCCTCAAGTCAGACGCAGCCACAAATAGCTACATGCGACCTATTAACTGACACTTGTATGCATTCATTTATTAACTGACACTTGTATGCATTCACCTGTTAACTGGCACCTGTATGCATTCACCTATTAACTGACACCTGTATGCATTTACCTGTTAACTGACACCTGTGTGCATTCACCTATTAACTGACACTTGTATGCATTCATCTGTTAACTAACACCTGTATGCATTCACCTGTTAACTGACACCTGCATGCATTCACCTGTTAACTGGCACCTGTATGCATTCACCTGTTAACTGACACCTGTATGCATT